>JAJHUR010092760.1:0-18724 GCA_027495735.1 Lutjanus campechanus
AAACCCTGATCAGAAGACTTTAGAGAGCTGCTGGTAATACAGGGCTGCAGTAGACCTCTAATGTAGGATAGGGCCGGACCATGCAGAGATATATAAGTGATCACAACATGTATGTTATGTACACGTCCGTGACAGCACAGCCTGTCAAAGCTGTAGCAGCCATGTGATAAGAGCCTGAAGCTACATCATAAGCCTGTCAGGCACAAATATGAAACCCCTCTTTTAACTTTGTTCAGTCTGATTACAAAGTCAAATGGAGTTGGCCATGTTGGGATCTAGGATCATTAAAATGTATTGCTACTCTTATCATGGAGGGACCCACTGTCAGTGGGTCTGCCACCTGTTATGGGGGGCACAACTCACTGAAGGATGACCAGACACCTGCATAATACAGACCTCATAATCCATCTTACCACTGCTCAGTCTCTGCCCCCACCACCCACCCTCCCCAATTCTTTTCTTTCACCTCTGCCTGTTTTTCTAATGGGAAATACTGTGGCCTGCCCTTTGTTGTATGTGTACTCTCTGTTATGGCTCTTACTGTGGATATGTGTACAGTGCCAAACATTGGAATGCCTACATGAGCATGAATCCTGTCAGGTTCAACGCCCCTACACTCATTCTTGAGAGCTGGGACTGTTTTTGAAGGGGAGTTGATTTTCACTCTTTAATTATGCAGGGGAAAATCTATTTTAAAAGACCAAACTCTTAGATATTAAACCTAGTGATTAAATTATTAATAAAATTATACATCAGCTCCATTGGGTTTTTCATCTGATGGAACTGACATCTTAGGAAGTTGACAAAATGTTACTCTTTTTCATTTCACAGCGTAGTCAGTAGTAAGTCACCATTTTATTTTTTGAAGTTGTTCTCTTAGTGCTATTCAAAATACACATTATTTAGCTTTGATTTAGGAGAGCTACAGATTCGACATTTTATGGTTGATTTGATTTGGCTTGACCAGTATTCTCCCCTTTTTTGAACCAGGAAGTGAGACAGGGGTCCATAAGCATTTTTTTTTTGCCTGATTTTACAGTAATCTGGGATACAACCTTAACTCTTTCCCCAACAGTTTTTTTAAAGTTGCCAGCCAGCACCAGCATTTTTGACAAAGTTCACTGATTTTCAGCATCCACAGAATATTCAGTTCTATGAATATGTTAACATGGAATATATCAAAAGAAAGAACAGATCTTTTAGTTTCAGACACAAAAAATGTTTTGTTCTAGCTTTATTCATTCTTTTTTATGAAGACTTTTATGTTGGTTGGTTGCATAAAAAAATCCATTTTTCAGACAAAAAATTGAGAAAACAGCATTTTTGTGAAAGATATATTTTTTAAGAGGAATATTGACTTCACGTTTTTATTTATTTATTGATCACTTCATATTACATGTGTGACATCACTGTCACCAGTGTGGCTTCTGTCAGGTGTGTGTGTGCCCTGCCCCCCGCCCAAAACTCTCTGTCCAAGAGGCCCAAGGCCTTGAGCTCCTTCCAGCCTGGCTGCAGTACAAGTCCCGGGTGCTGCAGCGTGAGCATGTTACCAACCAATCATTTGTGGTTTTTCAGTCCAATACCACAATTTCTCTCATAGCTGGGTTAAATTACATGCTCAATCAAAATAAGACTGCAAAGATTTCAGAACAGTATCACGAAAGTTCTTATACAAGGTCTCTGCTTTCGTAAACAAACCAAAATAAACCAGGAAATGCATCTACAGTAAACTTCCTAGCTCTGAAGTCTATTCATGAGGATGTCCAGTCAGTGTTGATGGTAAATGAAGCAACAGATACAACAGATACCTCAGTGCTGCTATATTGACTCAGAAATCCAAGTTTTCCAGCTGTAAAATCTGTTGCTCTTCCTGCATCCACTGATGTCACAGTGATGTTGTTGTGTTAAGGAAGAACTACAGGCTGTTTCATATACAATTTCTCTTCTCCGCCTCCAGGTAGCCAGAGGGCATGCCAGAGTATTTTTGTCACCTGACACTATGCTTTGGCCCACAAAGTAATAGCTATAGGCCAGGACAGTGATACACGGCAACAGGGTAGTGTTGTAAAATGGTCTTACTTTGAGTGAGTTTAGGCAAGAGAATTCCTTGGGTACGTTTAGGAGAAGACCATGTTTGGTGTTTTCAATATCAGTGATACTCTCCATATGTTGAGACTCTCGAGACAAAAGTCAAACGACAAAGGTTATGTGAAGCATGTGAAGTGATTTAAAAGACAAATGCCACAAGACACAAGTCACGTGTTTGTCTGAGCCATCCATCCACCCCACCTGTGGACCTCTCATTCTTGATGCTCTGTCAAAAGCCTGGTGCATCTCATACAGTCGCATACAGGTTTACTTGGTTGATTCTTATGTATATCAGCTGAGAGTCTGTCAGCTACAATGGACAACAGTGACACTTTGTTTTCAGGAATAAAATGTTTTACAGAATGCATTAAAAGGAGGAAATTAAAAGTCTTAAAACCATTTTAAAGTTCATGTAATAAATATAAATGTGTGTTCTGAGATTGTCACACCCAACGTCTTATTAACCACCCAGCCAAACTTGAATGACAAAGTATGTATATAAGTATATACTAAGTATATAATCTTAGGTCTCAAAATCTTGAAATAAAGAGCAGATTTTTCTGCTCTGAAATGCTGGGGGTGTGTCCACTCCCCTGTCTCAGGGCCCTATCTCACAGCAGTGGCACAGGTCGATTTGCTATCTTACAATAGCAGACATCTGCAAGATAGCAAATAAGGTGCCCCTGGTCTGTGCAGCCTCTAAAAATGAAGGCAAACGAAGGCATGGCCAGGCGTGTTTTCTATCATGTGCTCAGCGTATTGGAGTATAAGACCACTTGCGCCTTAGACCAGCTAAAACCTGGTTGAAGTGCAAAATCTGTGGCGCATTCGCATCCAGTGCGTGGCCAAAGCACACACACACGTCTCCACAATTGTAAAACACCTTGATTAATGTTCAGTCTTTCCCCCACACAGGAGTGTGGAAGTGTCATTTGAACATTTTCCATCAGCAATAAAGTTAAAAGTGTACGGGAGTGTGTTCGTGCTTGGCTGAGGCATGCGCACGTCTCCACAATCACAGAACACCATTCATTTATGTTCAACAGCCGTGTTTGTGTCTTTAAAGTTAATCTAACTAATAAAGAAAAAGGAATTATTATCATAATTATAAAGCCTAATAAATCTCAATAGACCTGCACACAGGACAGGATCACGGCCGTCAGATCGTCTTTAATAGATCAGTCACATGACAGCTGGAGCAGCTGTGTCTGTGTGTTTATTGAAATCTAGAAAAAACAAGTATTAAAGAATAATGATATACAGTATAACATACAGAATGAACAGGTCTTTATATCTGACCACAAGACCAGCCCGCCATGGGGAGATAAAGGTATGTGTACTTCTGTTAGAGCCTGATGCTGGTTGGATATACCTGTGCATGGTATACCCACTGGGTCATCTGCATAATAATGCTGATGCTAATAAAGAATTGAACAATATAACATAATTTCAATGTGCTTCAGTGTAAAATATGACCAGTTACATATCTGCATGACATTATGGTCCATGTATTGTATTAGTTTTTATAGTCATTCATTTAAAATAAACTATTTCCACATGAAGCTGCTTTGGAGGCTTCCTGTCATCTCCATTTATTGTGCGCTCTCACTCTTTCATTTCCAGATCCAGGAGGTTTGTCTCCTCTCTTGAAAAGGAGACAAAAACTTTTCTCTTTGTTTCCTCCTGATAAATCCACCGTCATGCTGCCACTGCTTGTGCTCCTGGCACACCTGGTTCTTAATATGTCACGTATGAAAGTAGCTGGGAATATAACAGAGAAATCACTCAGGGTATAGTGAAAGTGAAAAAGCCTATAGTGTAGAAGAATATCACACACCAAGGATTGTGGTGAGATGCTGATCACTGGAAGCAGACTTGAACGCAGGAAAAAAGTGTTGCACTCTCTGGCTCCATCTGCATTTCTTCTATTTTGATAAAAAAAAAAATTAGGCCTTCTTAATCATCCTGTGATGACTGATCTTGAAGATGGCCTACAGGCCTGAATATTGTCAAAATATAAGACGTGCATATGCACTTGCAACAAAGCTTTCACTTATATTGTTAATGTAGTGTACTTTTCTAAGCCTAACCTAGTTATTTTGGTGTCTAAACCTGATCAAAATGTGACTGTTTCATAATTTTAACCATTTGTTAAAAAGGCTTTCAGGCAGCATCTCATGCTACAGATGCTAAAGGCTACCTTTTGCATCAGTATGACATGCTGAGAAGCATGACAAAAATGTCTGGATTTCATGATCTGGGATGAGAACAGGTCAGTTTCTTCTTGGAATGATGCAGCCTGCAGCATGTTGGATTCTAGTCTGGGAATACAGAAATAATGCAGATACAAATGAAATCGTATTCTTTTGTCAATCTGTGACAAATGAAAGTATGCCAACCAACCTGAGCATTTGCCCCAATTTTGTGGATGAGATTGTTTGTTAGTCTCTTCATTTTCTTACAACCTCTGTAGTTGAAGTTAGGTTAAGGAAACCAAAGCTACCTAGAAAAGGTTGGAGAAAGATTCCCTCATTCCTACAGCTAAGAACAGTTCATCTTCTCAGAAAAACAAAGATCTCTCTCCTGCTAGTTCAGACTGCAGCAGCTAGGCTTCTTACTGGTTATAACAGACAACATCACATTTCCCCAATCTTGGCTTCCCTCGTTTGGATCCCTGTGCATTTTAGAATTGATTTTAAGATTTTACTGATCACTTTCAAAGCCCGTCTGGGTCTGGCCCCAAGCTGAAATGTTGAGCCAGTTTACAGCCTTAAATCCTTGTGCGGGGCCCTCTCGGCTGTTCCGAAGTTGAGACTTAAATCTAAAAGGTGACCATGCCTTTGGAGATAAGACTCGCAGAAAAAGTGATATCTTTGAATCTCTTCTAATGATAAAAAATTAATCCCGGACTCACAGCAAGGTAGCGTGCAGAGAGGCAAAGCACAGTGCCACAACTGCTACGACCTGTCTGCCTGATATACAAACGGCTAACTAGCATTAGCTCTGGAAATATCTTAAGTTCATAAACTATATGATTCACAAATCTTATGACCCAACCTGACTGTTCACATGCATAACGTTCACTGGCAAGATCTTTGTCTGCTTTTAATGTTGTAACGTTAGGGGAACCCTAAAATGCTGTTCTTCGGCCGTGTCTGGAAGGGAACCCTTGATACGTGAAATTCTCGCGAAATTTTTGTAGTTCAACATGTTAAAATGATCAATCTCGCGAGATCTTCCGCGGATCTGGGGTTCCCTTCAAGACCATCAGTAACCTTCTGCTCCGCTGCTCTGTGACACTTCGACATATCTGTGGTCTCGTCATTATTTCGCGGGCGGCGATGCCGGCGGGATTATGTGCACACCAAAGAGAGTAAAAGTTGCCTTGTGTGCTTATAAATGAAATAAATAAATTACCATTCTGATGCAGACTGTGAGGAACGAGGCTGATACCATGTAGGTCAGTGTCTGGCTCTGGTGGCTCAAACGAGTAGGGCTTGGTTAGTACAACGAGGCTGCCAGCTTTAGAGACCACTGTCTCCTCCTTGTACAAGACACGGAGGCGGGAACTCTCCCATGCGTGGGCGGGGTTTCAGCACCTCCAGTGAACACGCCCCCCTGGACTCCTTCCAGATTGTTTAGACTAGGATTGTTACTCACATCAAATTGTTGGAGATGCAAATCTGAGGAAGGGCATTTAATTCATGTATTATGGTCCTGTGACAGTTCAACAATTCTGGGCAATGATTTATGATATTTTATGTGAGATTACAGAGACACAAATCCCATTTAGCCCTAGATTATTTGTTTTGGATGATCATTCAGTTTTGACAGGACAGGGGAAACATATTAAAAGCTCGGTCCAAACCAGTATCATGATCAGTAGACAGATACTTGTCAGGGGTTGGAAGACAGAAGGGGTGCCCTCTTTGCAAGAATGGGCTGCAGAAATAGCACGTGTTGCAGTGTTTGAAAAAGTGTCATATAAACAAATGGGTAGACTGGATCTATATGAAGGCCAGTGGGGTAAATATTTGCATTTCTTAAAGGGCTCCTGAAAGGGGTTATATAGTGGAGAGATGCAAGTCCTGAGTTTTCATGTGGAGTTTTGCGTACCTGTACTTTTCCATTTCTTTTGTATATACTGTACTTGTGGATTCCAGCTATATACAGTATCTACATTTGTGTGTATGAACAAGCATATGTATAAATGTAAAAGTAGATTTGGTTGTACATGGTGTATTGGTAGAGGTATCTGACCTGTTTTTATTATGATTATTTTTATTATGGTTACGATTATTATTGTTATTATTATTATTATTATTATTATTATTATTATTATTATTATTATTATTTATTTTTTTTATTTTATTTATGTATTTTTTTCTTTCATTAATAGTACAGCTAGCGCGGCTGTGGTTACTAGCGACAGGTTTGCTATATATGAGAGAGCATAATGTCAAATATCAGCAACCAAAGAAGGATCAGCAGTTAGTGGTGAATGTTCAAGAGGGTTTGTTTGTTGTTGGTTTGGTTTGCGTCTCTCAAATATAACAAAACTAAATGGCACTCGTCTGACGCACGCCTCCTTCTGCACTGATATGTCTGAGGGATGTAATTCAGTAGACAGAAAATAACTCCTACATGAAAGTGCTCACAACAAAGTCTGCAGATTATCTTGAGTATCTGGGTCATGATTTCTGGAAAAAGACATTGCTGTTGAGTTTTTCAATTATTTTTTTTTTTTTGCCATCTGCAGTAGTTCCATTATAATCAAGAAAAGGCAGACAGCAGATCTCCAAAGCTCAGCAGCTCACACAAACAATCAAGATGGATAAATTACATGTAAGAAAAGAAATGTGTATTTTAGATTTTAAGCTGAACTTTCACCTTAAATTGTGAGCAAATGGCTAATGCAGTAATTTTACTGGTGAGGATGATCTTAATTCTATCTCAACAGACAAATGATGTATAGTGACCAATTCCATCAGCTTGAGACGTCATTATTTTCACTTGCAAGGAACTTTATGTTCAGGCATAATGCGTTTGTTCTACACATATGCAAAGTCTCCCAAGTCTAATGTGTATGCCCTGCAATGTGCAGCAGGGACCAGTAAATGAGCGTGCCAGTGCTATCCGTCGTTCGCTAGCTTGATCAATGCCAGCCTCGCCTTGCCAAGTCAGGGGAAGCCAACTCGTACACAACGTCATGCATAAAAAATTAGCTACACAGAGAACAGTGCCCGCTGAGAGACAGTTAGAGAGGCCAAGGGAGCTAGGGAGACAAGAGGAGAGCGAGGGAAAGAGAAAGAGAGACGCCTGCTGTTGCCACCTGCCACCCTGAACCCTCGCAACCGAGCTGCGTCCAAAACCGCACTTGACAAATGAGTACTGGGACCCAGAGCATAGGCACAGTCCCTGAGCTACAACACTAACAATGCACATACACCATTCCATAGAGAGTAAGGGGGTGGGTGTCTGTGTGTGTGTGTGTGTGTGTGGGGGGGGGGGGGGGGGGGGGGGGGGGGGGGGGGGGGGGGGGTGCACAGTGGGAGCAGGAGCAGAAAACACACTGGCAAAGACTGGGGCTGGGTAGTGGGAAAATAAAATAACTAAGAAAAGAAAATAGTACCGAACAATTGTCCACAGTCGTTAAATGGTTTAATTGATTTTCAGATCATATTCTAATTCATTAAAAAGGCAACAATAAACAATTGCATACCATCTGCATAATGTTTTCTGCAGTTCATTTCTTGTTGGTGGTACCAGGTGAGCAGAATCTCTGACTGTATGTCAGATCTCACAGCTAACGTCCAACACTTGCTATAATATCACAGAATGGAATGATTTTTTTAGTGTCGCCGAGCATGACTTTCAAACTAATGTATTATCAAATGTCGTTCTCATACTGTTGGCAAGCAATAATAAATATACAATGTCCACTTACACCTTCTAAATAAAGGTCTTTGGTAGGTTTTGGCCCCAGAACTACTTGCTTAGGCTTAGAATAAGATCATAGTTTGGGTTAAAATGTATACTTCCTTAAAATGATCGACATGGTCTGTCTGGACTCACACTGGAGTCAAATCCTGATAATATACTGATACCAGAGCTCTTTTGTATTAATGATGATGTTTACTATTATTGTGGTGGTGAAAAGTTCTGTTTCTGCTGGTTTTGTGTTAATGTCCAGTCAGAAATTTTACCATCTGGGGAGCTGGGGAACTATTAATCAGTTTGAATAATTTTTAAAGAGAAAAAAATCAAAATTCTCTGATTTCAGTTTCTTAAATGTGAATAATTTTTGTTTTCTTCACTCCTCTCTGACAGTAAACTGAATATCTTTGGGTTGTGAGTAAAACAAGGCATTAGAGGACGTCATCCTGGGCTTTGAGAAACACTGACATTTTTCACCATTTTCTGACATTTTAAAACAAACAAATGTTAATCGGCCGGCATGGTGGTACAGTGGTTAGCAGTGTTGCTTCACAGCAAGAAGGTCTTGAGTTCAAATCCCCCAGCCAGCTGGGGTGAGTTTGTGGCTGGGGCAGGTGGAGTGAAGTGGAGTTTGCATGTTCTCTTCATGTCCGTGTGGGTTCTCTTTGGTTACTCCAGCTTCCTCCCACAGTCCAAAGACATGCAAGTTCATTAGGTTAACTGGTGAATCTAAATCGCCCCAAGGTGTGAATGGTTGTCTGTCTCTATGTGTCAGCCCTGTGATGAACTGGCAACTTGTCCAGGATGCACCCAGCCTCTCACACAGTGTCAGCTGGGATAGGCTCCAGTCCCCCACAACCCGTCAAAGATAAGTAGTTATGGATGATGAATGAACAAATGTCAACTGATTAATCAAACAAGTAATCAACTGATTCATCGACTATAAAAATAATCATTAGGTGCAACCCTACTCTAGAACCCTGGACTTGCATCCCCTGACCATTGTGGGGTGCTGTAGGATTCTGGATTGTGATGTTGTGATCCTGGTTGTGATGCACGTGCTGCAGACAGTACTAATAAAGTGCCCTCCTTTCCCATGATAGATTAGGCTTCTAAGAGTTGCTTTTTAATGTACCAAAATACAAATGTCACTTTGTGTTTGTTCAAAACATTGTGGTTTATGATGGTAATTGTCATTTGTGTGCTGTTTATTATTTTAGTGAGGTGGCTGTTACATTCCTCACTCAAGCTACATTGTGCTGGTTGTGTCAGGGTGTGTGTCTCCTGTGTGTAAGACCACTGTGGAGATGTTGTGAAAGGTGTTTTCTGTCTCACATGTGTATATCTATACTTCATACGAATGCCAGACTAAGAAATCTGGATCAGTACGCAGACTGGTGATGTCAGTGAGATATCTGATGAGTAAGTTATGATAGTATCTGCCTCTGACATGACACTGGATCGGACCCATCTTTATGCATTTATATTTGCCCCTTTTTGTCTAACATAAATCTTTATGAGATGAATATCTAGAGAAGAAATGCCATGTACAACAAAAGTAAGCAAAGACATTGGTAAAACCTTGGAACCTACACTGTGTACATACAGTGTTTTGTTTCTGTCGGTGTCTCCAGTCCAGGCAGAGCTGTTGATAAGTAGTGAGACTGCCTGACATTTTAGAATTTATATACACAAACACACAAGCCACGAAAGAGGTCACACAGGCTCTCTGCCTTTCTTTACCTCCCTCCCAACCTGAATATTTAACATGGGAAATAACATCTCTGCTACCTCCCATTTGCCCTTCATCATGACGTGTTGTGTCAGTGTACTCTCGGCCTTGTGTTTTTATGTAACTGTCATTCTGCACCTCTCTCCCTCTCTCTAGCTCTCTCTCTCTTCCAATCATTTTACAAGCTACACAAATAACATCTGGCACTTTGCCTCATCTCCAAGGATGTGATGATTAAGGCCAAACGACAACCCTATTTCTCCTCTGCCCACCAGGGCTGCAACCTTTCTCATAGACACACAGAGGCATTTTCATCAAAGCTCTTACACTGATGACAGGGCACAGCTCTGTGAATAAACACACTCCTCACTTCATATGATGAAAATTATTTATAGTATGTCTGGCTAATATAATTATTTATGCAGTTGCACTTTCTCAGTGTTTTCACAGCAGCCATTTTGACATGAAACAGTCAGACACACACAGGTGTTATCAATAATACTAATTAAGGTTTTATTCCGTTCAGGTCAAACGGTCAAGGTGCTGCTCTTATGCCTATCTGCTACACTAAATAAAACAGGACCTTAATTGGTATCTTTGCTAACACCTGTGTTTACACTGTTGTTAATATCTATATGGCTGCTGTGAAAAAGGTCCATTTTTAAAAGCACAATATGCTTGGTTATGTCATGTTATTCCTAGCTCAGCTCAACCAAGCATCAGCCCGAGTAGAGATCAAATTAATCAGAGTAACTGCAAACGCCTGTGCAGGGTCCGTAAAGGAAGAGCACCGAAACCAAGAGTTGCTGTCCATGGTGCTGGATTATTTTAGTATAACTAAAGTGCTACACACACCAGTCATGTAACACAGTTGTACACAGTTTGGCACACTTGCCAAGTAATATACAAAAATATTTAAAGTAAAACTATTAAAATAGATGATTAAAATATAATGCATGCACATGCCACAAAAAATGTTTCTGCAGCCCACCATTAACCCACTGACCCCAATTTGAGAAATTATGTCCTGCACCAGGGGTGGGCAATTATTGGCAATTATTTTTCATGGGGGACCACATGAGAAACTGATCGGGCTGCTGTGGGCCACACACAAATTATAAAAGGTCCTAATAATTGCCAAATCTCTAATAATGGAATGGTCAGAAGTGTTCTAAATAGGGTGTTTCTACTGTTGATCATCCTTTCTGAATTGCCATGTGATGAACTGCAGACTAATATTTTCATGGCACTGTTCAAAACTTGATGTTTTACAGTGTACCGTACATGCTGCATACAGGCTGCAACAATAGTAGCAGCAACAGTAGAAGAACATAAACAACATGGATGTACAGCACTGAGTGAATAAAGTTACAGTTTAATAAAAAAGATATATTTAAGACAGTTCATTATCATTAAATAAAGGTCTGTTAACGGTTTAATGGTAAGCAAAATCCTACTGACTGTCTTGCAGGCTACATGAAACCTTTCAGGGGGCCACATTTTGGCCAGGTCTGTCCTACACATTAGAAAGGGGAGAGTTAGACAAGGTGTTTGTAATCTGCAAGCTCACTGCTAGATGCAACTAAGTCTGACACTCTGGTCCTGTAAGGGATCTGAAAAACCTATTCAGCAACAACGGTGGAACACAGGTGGGGCTCAGACACTGCTCACTAATGCCTGAAGAGGAGAGGACCTTTCCAGTGTGTTGGAAAGTGCTGACATCCATGGAGGAATCCTGCCTGAAACAAGCTGTGAAACTCTGAGATGGCTCCATGTGGATCACAGACTCCTCTATCACCTCCGCGAAGACAAACCTCAGCCCTGCTCCTCTTTCCCCTCTGTGGTGGTGAGGCTTTGTGACTAAATAAGGCACAACACGTTCTGACAGAGAACACTAACTATTCTCAGTGCTTCATCTCTGTTGCCAGAGGAGGATGTCAGTCAGTCAGTCAGGGCACATTACATCTAAACACTTGTCACAGTTATTGTGCTCTACATGTGAAAGGACTTTGAGAATATCATTGTTGACCTGTGCGTTACAAGCTGACCCACCATCAGGATGAGGTGCTTCTCAAGGTGTATTTCATCTGCTTTAGTGAAGCGTCACCATGAAGTTCTTTGTTCCTTGAACAATGAGTGTGTTCTTGAATGAAGTTGAGCACTTTACAAAACAAACACATTAAATAAAACTTGACTTCTCTATGGTACACATGAAGACAGACTCACTGAATGCAGTGCCATGACTTTGTGGTACCATGTGTGCAAAAGCATCCTGAAGCATTATTACTGACATTCATGCACACTGAGAGAGGGTCTGTGAGAGGTCTCTGAATATAATGAAATATGTTGTAATTCTAAAGTTCACAGTGGAATGAACTGACCTCAAATCTGAGACCAGAGGTTTTCAAACTGTGAGAAACACTTTCCAATGTTATAATATCTCCGGTCAGAGCTGCTAACATCAACTTTTTCCTGGGTTTCTCCCATATTTCAAGGCCAACTCCTTATGCGTTCCCATTCTGTTCTTTCTGCCGGGAAACTCCTGGAACTTGCATGACCCCCCAAACTCTATGTTGCATAACGTGGATCATACATGGATCCATACGTTTTGTACAATCCCAATTCCAAAAAAAAGGGACATTGTGTAGAATGAAAATAAAAAACATAATGCAATGATTTGCCATTCTTAGATTCAATTTTTTTTGTTTTTGTTTTACAGGGAGTCAAGGAAGAGAAGATAAAACAGGAGCGAGGTGTTCATACTCATACTCTTTGGTTGCAGGATCCTGAATAAGCTGGAGTTTGTTTAACACCTCGACTATCCAACTGTGACAGGAAGCATCTAACTTTATATTTATTTGATAAAAATAGATATGTAAAAAAACACTATGGAAGTTAAGATCCAGATCTGAAATCAGACCTCAGTTCTTGACAGAGTGAATCTGGTACTTCAAACTCTTGGGAACTACTAGATGAATCTCTATTTTTAAAATCAACTCTTCATTTTACTGGGCACCAGTGAAGAGAAGATAAAACAGGAATTGTGAGTTCAAACATTTTGCTTCTTGGCCATCCAATAATTGATTAAAAAAAACTCCAGTTCAAAAAAAGTTGGATGTGTAAAATGTAAATAAAAACAGAATGCAATGTATTGCAAATTGTATTCCTTTTCAACCTATATTCAATTGAATACAATACAAAGACAAGATATTTAATGTTTAAACTGATAGTTTTTTTTGCAATATACATATATATAAGTTTTTTGTAAATATACACACATTCTGAATTTGATGCCTCAACATGTTCCAGAAAGTTGGGACAGGAGCATGTTTACCACTGTGATACATAACCTTTGCTTTTCAGTGTTTGGGAACTGAAGACACTAATAGTGGAAGTTTCAAAAGTGACATTTTTTTCCTAATTTTTGCTTGATATATGACTTCAGGTGCTCAACAGTCCGGTGTCTTTGTTGTTGTATTTTGTGCTTCTTAATGCACCACACATTTTCAATGGGAGACAGGTCTGGACTACAGGCAGGTCAGTCTAGTACCTGAACTCTTTTACTACGAAGCCAAACTGACGTAGCATATGCACAATGTGTCTTGGCATTGTCTCACTGAAAGGGACGTTTCTGAAAAAGATGTCGTCTGGATGGCATCATATGTTGCTCCAAAACCTGTTTGTACCTTTCAGCATTAATGGGACCTTCACAGATGTAACAGTTAACCATGATGCATGATGATTTGTGAAATGATCTGAAATGTGGACTCGACAGACCACAGCACACTGTGTCAGTCCATCTCAGATGAGCTCGGACTCAGAGAAGTCTGCAGTGTTTCTGGAGGTTGTTGATATATGTCTTTCTCTTTGCATGGTTGAGTCTTAACTTGCATTTGTAGATGCAGAGACAAACTGTGTTTACTGACAACGGTTTTCCAAAGTTTTTAATGCAGTGCTGCCTGAGGGGTCAAAGGTCACACACATTCAGTGTTGGTTTTCAACCTTGCCCCCTACATGCTGAGATTTCTCTGAATTCTCTGAAAATTTTGATATGATCCATAAATCCATAAATTCTTTGCATTTTTGTGTTGAGAAATGTTTTTAATGTGTTTTGCCCACAAAGTGGTGACCCTGGCTCCATCCATGCTTGTGAACGACTAAACCTGTACAGGATTACCCAATAATAATATTATAATCTGTTACAAATGAACCTGTTTGCCGGTAGAATGTTCCAAACAGGTGTTTTTTGAGCATTCCACAACTTTCACAGTCTTGCATGCCACTTTTTTGACACATGTTGCAGGCATCAAATTCAGAACAAGTGTATACTTACAAAAAACAATAATGTTTATAAATTTGAGCACTAAATACCTTGTTTTTATACTGTACTGAATTGAATACAAGTTTTAACTATTTGCATTCTATGTTTATTTATGTTTTACACAACATCCTAACTTTTTTGGAATTGACATACTTCTGCCCATGGTCCAGGTGGTGGTCCAAAATCAAATCAAATCAAATCAAATTTTATTTATATAGCACCAATTCACAACAAAGTTGTCTCAAGACACTTTACATATAGAGTAGGTCTAGACCACACTCTATAATCATATTTATATCCGACAATTGAAACAATTCCCATACAGGCAAGCAGTTTGGCAACAGTGGCGAGGAAAAACTTCCTTTTAACAGGCAGAAACCTCGGACAGATCATGGCACATGGTGGGCGGCGATCTGACGGCACCGGTCGGGTTTGAGAGGGAAAGAGGAGAAGGGGAGGAAAGAGAGGAGGTGGGAGGGGTGGAAGAGAGAGAGAAAAGAACAGAAGCAGAGAGAACAGTAGCAGCAAAACATCAACAGTAAAACTATGTGTAGGGAATGGTAGTACATATAAACATGGAACATTTTGTCTGTCTCTAGTGTAGAGATGTCCAGGACTAATATTATTGACTGTATTCCCAAACAGGCAAACACACATTGTGGAGATATGAGAGGCGTCTTTTATACATTTCATACAAACATGCTGCACATCCCTGGGCTGATTGAGGGAACTTATTTCTATAATGGCGCTGTCTGTGGATGGCAACATGCATTTGTCAAAAGAAACATCTTGGCATATCATCATCAGGGTCTGATCATAGACACTGTGGCGAACAGTCTTAGACCTAAGCATGACTCATACTGTATGTATATGTATGAGTATATTCCCCTCACCACTGGTGCCTCCCCAGGTAACCACTCTGATCTTCAGCAAATCCCACAAGTCATCTGTTGGGTTGTGTCAGGATTAAAAATGTTAATACCTTGTTTTATACATGCACGTTAGCTTACAACTTATAGATACAACACAGCGCTGAACTATTCACCCTACACAGTTCATGACCGTTGGCAAATGACTTATGTAATTCAGAGAAGAAGACAGCTGAATAACTATCTGGCTTAAAGCAGACAGGAAGACACCTAGAGCAACTTCCTCTTTTGATAGGGACAAACAAACATTTAGCAATAGGTCATGTCTAGTACTACATTAGATTATTCATCAACTTTAAAGGTTGTCACGTACTCAATAACTCATCGAAACACCGTTTTAGGTAAAAACATTAAACATTTCATGGTGCTGTCGTCCTGGATTGGATGGGACGTGTGCCAGGGGGCTGGGACAAGCCCGTGCACCAACGAAGGGAGAGCTAAGTCTAAACCACAGTTTCTCCCCATCAGTTTAGACCAATCAGATAGAAGCACATTTCCATTTATAACTCTGTGTAATGATAAGTCAGACGCTCTCTTTCTTTGGGAAGTGGCTACAGCTAACTACTTGCAGCTAGCTGCAGGTGGGCTGTGGTTACTGACCAAAGAAAGATCCATGTACGTGCATTTCTATTCTGCTAATGTTAAATAAATTCTTTAACTATAACTAAAGCATCTCCTGGACTTCCTGCAAAAAACGAACACGCTCAACAGTTGCAGTGCAAGGAGATGCACATCTACTATTTCTCCCTCACTGAGAAATTCTGGACGTGGCTTTGCACCTTGTCCTAACGTTACTGTTACAGGAAACATCAGTGAGATTCAGTCGTACGTGTTTCAGCCTCAGTCAGACTCGGACTCACCTGAGGAGCCCAAAATGAGTGACTTAGTACAGACGTATCAGAGTGTGAGTGTAGTTCACAGCTGCAACTAATGATTGTTTTCATAGTTGATAAATCAGCTGATAATTTTCTGAATGAATCACTTGATAGTTGTTTGCCTATAAAAATTAGTGTTAAGAAACGTTGTTGGACTATTTGCCCATGCAATGTTTTACAATGTAGTGCACATGAAGCCATCCATGCTTGAACATGAACCACTGAGCCTTTCCAGGACGCCCCTTTAATTCCCAATCATGATACTGTCACCTGTTCACCTGTGGAATGTTCCAAACAGGTGTTTTTGGAGCGTTCCATATCTTTTCCAGTCTTTTGGCACACCTGTTCCAACTTTTTTCAAACAAACATCAAATTCAGAATGAGTGTATATTTACAAAAAACAATAAAGTTCATCAATTTGAACATTATCTTGTCTTTGTACTTTGTAAGTTTAAAAGTATTCACAGTTCATTGCCTTCTGTTTATATTAACGTTTTACACAGTGTTGCAACTTTTTTGGACTTGTGGTTGTAGATTTCTTCCCAACAGTGACATGTAACAGTTTTTGAAGACACAGACAAATGATGTCATCATGCTGATAGAAGCATCAGATGTGTCATTCTGAAGGGCAGTTACTAATTGTGTATTTTGTCAGTTAATTTGGACATCTATCGGCAGCTTCAGTCCAAAAATATTAGTAGTGGTACTGAGCGCCCAGAAGCCCCATAAAACCATGCCCAGGGCTGTTCATTTAGATGGGGATGGTATGCAGCATGCCACAGTCAACTTTGAAAGCAGAGGCAACACCATACATGCGCTTGTAAAGTCAGAAGAATGACCTGTCCTTTCACGTCTGTCTTTGTTTAGAGGTCACTGCTAAAATGAAGGAGGTGTCAAATGAAAAAAGAACATCATGAGAGAAAAATGAGCTGCCAACCAGCAGCCCTTCAGCCAAGCAAACACCATCCAGAGAGGATGGGATGGATGTGAAGGTCGCCTGCATACTGGACATGTTACACTGCTGATACCATGAGTACACACATGGAGACCACTCAAACACTTTTTGTCTTCACACACATACACTAGATTTGAATAATGGGAAGTAAGAATGTTGGTAGCACAACTACTGCAGCCATGTTTGTGTCTGTTTTATGATCCATATCCAACTGCCAAAATGCAGTCTTGGTGGTGCAATAGGCAAACTTGACAATATGCATAAAATAATAAAAGCTCAATACACCAAATAAATAATAATAATAATAATAATAATGCATTATACTTGTATAGCGCTTTTCAAGACACTCAGAGACGCTTTACAAAAAGGAGAAAAGATAAAACAAAAACAAAAGCAGAACAAAAAACAAACAAACCATAATTAACAAAAGGCTGTTCAGACACCAACTTAATGCAGCTCTGACCTTGGAGAGAGTTACTTTTATTAATGATCCTCCTTGAGACACTGAAGACACTGTGTGAAATTTAATATCATGAAAAGAAGGAAGGAAATATTTGAATATTTTAGATAATACTTAATGAATTTAGGAGGATTCTATCAAGACTCAATCAAAAGGTGACAGGAGGACAAGGTAACAGCAGTGTGGACTTTACTTAACAAAACCAAGAACACTTGCAACCCGACTTTAACACTCGTGACTTCACTTGGGCTTGAGCCTTTTGACTTGAAAATACTTGATATCTTTGGCCTAAGCCTGAAGATTAAAAATTATACTTATTAAAAAGTATATTTAAAAGTAGTAGTTATTTAAAAGTGTGTGAATCAGTTAGTCAATTTGCTGTATCAGCTAAGGTTAATGCTATTCAGTCCCAGCAAGTCAAGACTTACCATAAAAAAACAATGAGAAGCAAAAGTATCCCAGC
Source organism: Lutjanus campechanus (assembly GCA_027495735.1). Taxonomy (NCBI): domain Eukaryota; kingdom Metazoa; phylum Chordata; class Actinopteri; order Lutjaniformes; family Lutjanidae; genus Lutjanus; species Lutjanus campechanus. The sequence continues at coordinate 17,761 of JAJHUR010092760.1, forward strand.
TGAATTTTAGTAAAATAAAGGTCAGCACAGTAGCATATTTTCCCTACATAATCAAATTCATTCAGCTTCATTTCACTCAGTAATATCCTCTGGTCATCTATGGCCCATCTGCAGTGGCTCAACACCACTGGTGTACAAAAACTATGTAGTGGTCAACCAAAAATTTTCTGCAGTCTGCAAAACATGCAAATTACAGAGAGGCGACAACTTCCATCTTTGTTTGACATTTGAAGATGCACAAAGAACCATAAGCTGAGGCTCTATTGTCTATTGTCTAAGCTACAACAAGGAACTTGGGTATTTTGTTGATTTTGGAGTCCCCTGTGGACAAAAGCAGTAGTTTTTCCCTAGTAATAACCACAAAAAATAACATCAAACATAAAATTATCTAAATTAAAATCTCCTCCTGCTTCTTTTTAACCAGCTAATGTACCACTTATTGTAACTTTACCTTGGAAAATGTAAACACAGGCTCGTTTCATTTGATTTTAAGGAGAATCTCAACCAGTGCCAGACATTAAAGGGATAGTTCATCCAAAAATTAAAATTTTGTCATTACCTACTCATTCTCATGCTGACAACGTTAAGTTTCATTTTTTAGTCCACAAAACACTGCTGGAGTTTCACAGGAAAACGGTGTTGCAGAATGTCCCAAACAATGGAAGTGAATGGTGACCAGTTTTCAAATGGAAAAAAACAACAGAATAAAAACATAAAATACCTCCATACTGCTCATCTGGTGTAATCCAAGTCTCCTAAAGCCCCAACATGCAAAATTGACTTGGAAGATGTCATTTACACCATGTTTTTAGCCTGAACCTTTACTGTAGATTCTTAGCTTGGAGCCCCATTCACATGCACACTGTCTGAACTGTGTGTGTGTGTGGTGTGACGGTGTGCAAACAGCATGTTGGGGCTTTAGGAGACTTGGATTACACCAGATGAGCAGTATGGAAGCTTTTTA
>JAJHUR010092761.1:9037-25147 GCA_027495735.1 Lutjanus campechanus
CTTTTGTGTGTGTGTGTGTGTGTGTGTGTGTGTGTGTGTGTGTGTGTGTGTGTGTGTGTGTGTGTGCATGGTCACATTCAGTCAAATTGTCCTTATTTTTCTGAGACACCTCAGGCTGATCATCATCTGTTTATCATTAGTTGTGAATGTTTCCAGCATATACTGGTACTACTTTTAAGATGCTAGGTTATTATGTGTAGTTGTCTGGACCACTTGAAATCAAATTGAGCTTTAGCCCTTGACTTAAATGAGTTTGAGGCCAAGTTCTATCTATCTATGTGAGTAATTTATCAATGAATCTGTACAGTATTTTTTTTTAATATTTCAGATATTAATTCAAAGATTTACACCCCTCATCAGAGTTCTAAAAATGGGGGAAAAGCAAATAATGTTGGCTGTAGGAGTGACGGGGCTATTGGCTCACCTGGACAGGTAGAGACCTGTTTGGCCGACAGGAAGAGGAGAAGGAGGAGGAAGGAGTGGGGTGAAGTTACCTGTGAGCTCATCCTGCCCCGGGCAGCGCAGTCGAAACTCACCTCACGTGGACCCCAGAGCGTGGGTGTGTGGGGGAGAGCAGATGTTGAGGTAAAGAGGAGAGAGAAGTGATGGAGGGTGTAAAGGAACTGGGGGGGAAAAAAACAGTTTTAGGACATCTAACACGTGACTCACCCAGCAGCATCCACATTATACTGATGCATTTCTAAACTGTATACAGTTTATATGTTGTAGAAAATGTTAGGTGCAGCTTTATGTACAATCTTAAAATAGTGAAAATTTCTTTGTTTACCGAGTGGCTGAAAATAATCTGCCATGTTGTTTGTTAACCAACCTGCAGTCTCTGAGGATAACCTGTTGTTTGGCTGTCAGTATATAAGATGAGAGGTTAAAGGGTCAAAGGTTAAGGGTGAGGGGCCAGAGAGATGAGATGAGCAGGGCAGTAAAGAAAGAAATCTGCACAAGCCTGCCTCTACACCCTCAGGGCCTGATATCATGTTTGTTCTGCAAACACAAAGACAGCATGGGAAGCACATATATTGTACACAAATGTATGACCCGATGTAACATAATGACCCACACTATGTAAATAGGTAAAACATGATGAAAGGAAAGCAGAGACATTAGCATTAAATTCAAATATTCACATCATACTCTCATGCAGCTTTAGCTCTCTTGCAGAACAACACCCGTACCTCTTTTCCACCAATTTCTACTTCTCTCTTATATCTCTCTTGCTCTCCAAGTGGGGTTTTTGTGGTTTATTCTTCCTCATATGGGACATGCAGGTAAAACAAAGGGTGATTAAAAATAGATAGATGTTTTTCCTCGCTACTTCTGAGAAACAGTTGGAAAAGGAGGGCAAAATGAATTCAATATAAGACACAGTGACAAAGAGGAAAAAAAGAGAAGATTAGACAAAGAGAAGATGCCAACAGAAGCTTTTTATTGTTCAAATGTGAACCTAATGTTGATGTCAGTTATAAGATTAAAAAGGCAGTTCACGTGTACAACATGATCCTCTGGAGGCAAGGAAATCTCAGCAAAGGTCCCTGAATCAGAAAATAAAAAGAGGAAATCGGAGAGCTGTCACGTTTGTTGCAATGTAGTTTTATAACTATTTTACCCCTAATCTGTATTACTAAATCGGATCAGTCCATCTGACAGGTGGACAGTTTTGGTACAGACATTCATGGTGCAAAGACTGTGATGAAATATAGTACAGATATTCATATGCCTCCCAGAATGAACTATAATAACTTTGATGATCCTGTAACTTTTTATCTGTGGTGCGATCATATCACTAAATTAAAATTTTAATTTGTCCAGTACTTTAGTTTTGCTGGTATTTGGTCATAAACCAGTTACATTCCCATTGGCAAATGAGCTTATTAACACCGACATCATGAGGATGTTAGCAAGAAAACATTTAGCCTCACAGAGCCACTAACATGGATGTAGACACTTAATCTTATTATCAGTTATTATCATCAAAAATGTTTCCAATAATTTCAAACAGAGAAATCCGTAATTTATTCAAGGTAATGGTGCATTTCCCGCTAGCTGCTGCTAGTTTCTATAACCTCCAGGAAGATGTGGAATATATTGGATACTTCAGAGAGTGAATAAAACTGTTACCTTGTCCATGAACATGAGTCATGTCAAGATAATGACTCCCATGATCCCACGCTGCTTCATGATGTCATCGAACTACGTCTTTTGTTATCGTTTTAATGTGAGAGAGACCCCTAGTGGCGGAACTTAGATACTGAACATTCAAGTTGCTTTTGATAAAAGCGTCCACCAAAAAATGTAATGTATACTTTTTCATTTGTGAGCAAATTAAATTCAAATAATGAGCCATAAATACAATGTGAGCTGTTGTTATTTGTACAGCTTTTCTGATGTGCTGCAGCTCGCAGCATAACTACACTGTTAAACAATAACAATCTCATTCATAAAAAAGTGCTGAAGTTTAGAAGTTTCATTCACTGAACAGCTCAGACAATCAAACTGTTGTTTTAAACCACAGAACTGAGAGAGACGGGGAGACCAGAGGGTACCTGCAGGCTGCTGCTGTCAGGGCCTGTCTGTTCGCGAACAGTCATCATGGACCGACACACAAGCACACAAAGACTTGTACACTCATTCACCCCGACATTATAAAAATATACACAATATTAAAGATCCCATTCATAAAACTGACAAGTTGACACGTGTAACATTAACCACAAGCTGGTCATGTAGAGACGAATGAGGAGAACAAAAAAGGATTTAAGTTCGCTGCCAAGTACATAAACATCTCGCTTGTCATTTGAAGTGGCTGTGAAGACAGTGTCTTTGTTAGAGTTTTAAAATGCTTTTCGATGTGAACAAAGACCAAGTTCAGCTGTAGTGACTCAGAATTGGTGTATAATTATAAAAAAAAATTCCCTGTGAAAACATTTAAATGGGCCAACCTGCCCGGAAACACGGCAGAGAGATGAAGGCAGGTAAACAGACAAAAGGAAAACCACAAACACACAGACACCCTTAAAACATCTCGGGTGCACAAGGTCAAAGGTCAAAGGTCATGGTCTCTCTGCGACCCCGAGGGGCCTGTAAACACTTAGTCTGATCCCCATGACTGAGCAAACAGCAGTGACTGACGGGACAGCAGCCACCTGACCGAGACAACTGACATGTTGTCGTGGTGACTGACGGGCGCTGACAATGTTGCCACGGTAACTGACAGGCGGTGATAGACAGGCTGTTAGGAAATGTGCATGAGGGAGTTGATCCATGCTGAGACGCAGAGAGGAGAGATTAAGTGCATAATGGGGCCGGGATTAGTAATCTAACCACGATATCCCTCCGCCTTGATGTGCGATCACATAGTGCTTCACTTCAGGGGATTCTTGAGACTCTGTTGTTCAACCTGTGTACATTCTTCATTTACTATGTTTGATGACTAATCTGACCACTAATATGAAGGGGGGGCATGTAAAGGGTTAAGTGTGATGGGTTATAATAACAATTCACACTGAACAAGATTCTGATCAGACTCAGCCAAAGAATCTCAGCCAAGAAAAGTTGTACACAGCTGCTTTATACAAGTGCTACATCAGTATCAACTGCCAATCAGATTTTCTTTCTTTGTAACCCGATCAATGCGATTCTGTTTCCTGAGCAATAGTTCCACCAAGCAAACAAACAAAAAAATCATTTTAAACACTGACAGCATGCCAAGCAATACTGAGCAACAATTTGAATGCTGAGAGGAATGAAAATCTAAAAAAAAAAAATTAAGCGCAGCACACATGGATCCATCATTTAAACTGCAACAGTCCCCCAAATTACACAACAAAATACATTGTCTAAAATGACACATAGCAGGCAACACATAAACGGTCTGTGCCTTCCAGAACAGTTATGGGTGGGACCAAGTCATTGTTTGGCAAGTCACGAGTAAGTCTCACGTCTTTTCACTCAAGTCCAAAGTCAAGGCCCAAGTCTTAAACTTTGAGTTTGGAGTCATAAACAAGTCATAATGTAACAGTAAGTTTACAGCGTAGGGCTGCACAATTAATTGCAATTGCAATAAAACTGCAATATGGATGAATGCAATATCCAAATCACAGAACCAGAACCAAATCACAGTATTTTGAAAAAGGAAAACGTATGAGAAATACTGTAGACATACTGAGACACACTGTAGTGCTGCATAGATGAATAAATATCACATCAACACAAATTTTAAAAAAAATTTCGGTGAGCATGAAAATTGTAATGCAAAACTGATCACTTCTTCAGTCAAAATATGACTTTTTTTTTAACCTAATTGTGAAGCTGTATTCCAGCCTCACTGATTTACAAACTTTGCTGTTAAGCTAACATTAGCTAAGCATCAGCTCACTAACTATGTCAGTACTGTCCTCCACTTGGCGTTCTTGTCCAACTTCAAATGTCAAATGAAGTTGTAATTTGTTGCGTCTCCTTCTGTAATTTTCAACCTCCATGTTTTATATACTGCAATAAATTTTCAGTTGATCACCACATAGTTTTTGTACATGAATGTAATTATCATTCTTTGGCAATGTGGATCTTAATCTCTTAAGTGTCAACTTGCTTGGAATGAATAGCGTTAACATTAGTTGATTCAGGAAACTAAGGGAAATTAATTGTTTTGTGGCACAAAAGCAGAGTCAAGTCGAGGAGTGTATTGGGATGAGTTTCCCACAGGTTCCATGAAAACCAGTGCTAATCTTGAGGAAGCTGTGGGTGGGAGCAAGATATCAAAAAATAAGCTGTGGGTCCCAGAATTTAGTTAGTGTTGCCACCTTGGCAACTTTCTTGCTATATTTAGCAACTTTTCAGAGAAGGAAAACCAACTGACTTCCTCCTTTGCTCCTTTGATGCTTGATCCTTTGAGGAGGGAATTAATGATGTCTTAAATATGTACTTTTACTTTGTTGTTTGTTGGTTGGTTCTCATAAAACTGGATTATGTAACTTAATTAGCACCTGTTAGCTTACCATCTTTCCTCATCAAACATTGTAATTTTATGAATTGGGAGTCACACCAAACCTACAAAAACATGATTTAACACTTCATAACTTTGTAAATTACTACATATGCAATCAGGGAGACGCATTAACCAAATTGTTTGTTCGAGCCATCCAAAACATAATTAAGGTTAACACTGAGGTAAATTATGGGTTTAGGCATGGGCTGGTGAGGAATAATGGTTAGGGTGGTATATGAACATGACTCATTGTGTGTTAGTGATGGAGAGTGTGTGTGTGTGTGTATTCAATAAGGTGCGGCAAGCTGCATGATGCTACTTCGCCCTCAGAGCACACACACCACAAGCTGGCTCACCTCCACGTGGTAGAAATCACTGCCAACACTTCCCTGGTACTGCAAACACAGCTGTGAACACACAAACACACACATACAGAGTAACCTGGCAGAACAAACACACCTGACAGTGATGACAGAAACCAAGCTAAAAATCTGGCACGCAGACACAGCAGCCTTACCCGAGCTACCTGAAACACAGATTAGCTAACCTCAAAATCAACCGTAAAATATGAATCCCTCTGCACTCCTGTAAAATTATCCTGAAACGCTGATCCAAGGTAAACTGAAAGCTGGTGTTGAACCATTTGGAGTTTGGTTTTGATCTCTTTTGAAAAGTAAGACTGACATTTTTCCCCCCAATAGTCAGAATCACTGTTAGTGAAGTATAACTGAGTTATTAGCTGGAAATGCAGCATTTTACCTCACCTGGTTCCAAGTTCAAAGGTGACAACAATACCACAGAAAATTAATATTTACACTTTTTTTTCTAAGGCCATATCTAGGCATTTTCTTAAAAATAAACCCAAAGGTGTCAGAAAAAGTGCTGTGGTGGGAAAGCAGTTTAAAGCAACTCATAGCAAACTATGTAAATGTGCATAATTTCTGTGCTTTAGCTGCATATTGCCATTTTCAGGAATTCATTGGTTATACGAAGCACTAGTCATCCACACAATCTGTTCCAGTTGGCTCTGTCTTTACACTGGAGATGAGGGGCAGGCACTTCCTGTCAACTCAGACTCTCGTTAACACTGTGAGCTGTCAACAGGACATGGAAGCTCCCATTGGCTCAATCAATCAAAAGGCCAAACTGAAGCAGCCTTGTTCGGTCAAAGATTTTGTGTCTATCTGCATGTAAACTCCAGATACACAGGGATATATGTAGACAATTACAACTTCTGCCAGCTTGTTCATGCAGTTTCTGGGTATTTATCAATGGAAATTGCGTGTTTTGGACTAAATATGTTACTGGATTAGATCAACTGGACCTTTGCCAGTGAAACAGGACTGTTTTTGTGGGAATAATACTGGGAATCTTCAGTTGTGAGCTGCTTCAGTTTTGCAATTGTTTGCTTAATGGTAGTGCTGATCGTACCTGCTGTTGTAACTGTATCTGGAAATAAAAAGAAGACTCAGCTTTGCAATGGTGTGTTTGCATACGTTGACATAGTTGTGTATTTTGACAAATATAAGCAGAAACACCTTTTTGTCACATTATTGATTGGTGGATTACTGCACGTCTTCACATGAGTTTTCAAAATTTTGTAATAGGGGCACTAATTGTACCTGCTGTTGTGATTATATCTTCAAATGGTTCTCATCGATTGAAACTCAAGAATCTAAGCTTTCTAACAGTCTGTCACATGAGTATGTTTAGATATTAGCTGTGTACTTTAACCCCCTACCCAACTTAGAGGAGAAATCTGTAATATATTTACTGTAATAAATCATAAAATGACCATGACATGTCATCAGAGATCAAGGAAACACGTTGAAAGAAGTTGAAACTACTTGCTTCTCTGACAACAGTGTTACAGCTGTGATGTCGCCCTTTTGAAATTTGAATTCTGGGCTGGATTAATTAATTTTGTTTGCCTTTTTTACATTTATAAGAGCTAAATTGTGTTGTAAGAATAATCATAAATAATCTTTTAGAATGAGTCGATGTTTATAACAGTTAGTTATAAACAGCTGATCAACTTAGAGTGGAGGACTTGTCATCACTCGTTACTGTCAATACTGTCAAATGATGTGTTCCTGTGGCCTGCCTGAGCTTCCCTGACTTCCCACCTAAAAAAACAACAACACAATAATGATATAAATAGCATTGTAGCAGTTACTGAAAAGTCAATATACTGTGAATATTCCTACATGAAATTTAAAGCATGTCTCATTTATCTCTTTCCTCCCTTTTTCCACATTCTACCCTTCCTTCTCCAGGCTCCTTCTTCTCTCGCTCCTGTCAGAAGGGAAAGTAGAAAGAGAGATCATGCCACACAGAAAAGAAAAGGATTATTTGTTGGTTAAAAATCCTTCACGTCTCAACTAATCCCAAGTGTTTAAGTTCTACTAAGCTCTCCTAAAGACCAGGGAATGACAGGAATGGCTGTGTGTGTACGTGTGTGAATGTGTGTGTACGCATGTGCATGTGAGAGAAATACTTGCTGCTACTTCGATCCAACCCATAATGAAGCTTCTGCGGGTGGTTTCATACCTTGCGTCCCAAAACTGACCAATGGCACACAAGGTCATCGTCCAGCCAGAGTGTGGGCTGATCCAATCAGAGGAGAGTACGGCAGGGGGGCAATGAGGTGGCCAGAGGACATGAGGAGGAGGAAGAGGAGGAGGTGAATTTGCTCCCAAAAAACCTTCACATAACTCTTATGATGGAGCGTAATCGGATTCGGAGGAGCTTAGTGGGAATTTGCCCAGAGAAATTGTCTTATTATTATGACTTCTTTGTTTAGTGGATGCCCTTATCTCTGGGCTGAATTAGGGGGATTATTCCTTTTATTCCACACTCCAACCCATAATACTGGGAGACTGTTTCCGCGGTAATTAGGTCTAAGTGCCCTTGTTTAGTCTGCCACAGTGCCACAGTACTGTTAGCAGCCACAGCATGTAGTGTTCTCATGAACTGGTGCCCCACACCAGTTCATAGTTGAGAGGTTAAAAGAAAGAAATACCTCCGCATTTTGAATTTTGAATGTTTTTCAGCAGGGGCCTTTTACTCTGTGGGAAAACTTTCCAACAGTGGGTCGACTGTCATTAGTGAAACCAGGCACAGTTAAATTTGCAACAAGGGAGGTCGTCAGTGTTAGCAAGAAGCAGAGAAGAGCATGAAGGATGAGTGTTGAAGTCTTCGAAAAGAAGAAAACCGTGTTTCGCCTGTGGCTCTGGCGTAAACACCTTGCAGTGACAGCCGTGACGGCACTAAATAACTTCTTTTCACTTTAAGCAGCATGTTTGTTCATGTAATTCAAATGCTGGAAAGCAAAGGTTGCCTTTTTTTCGCTTGTTTATGTCAAACTATTTCTCAGAAACAGTGCAGGAGGCTCTGAAACATATCTGAACAGAGATCTATCATACTCTTCATCATCCATGATTGATTCTGTCTGCTTCGCCAAGAAGCATTTTAGTATCTAGCAGGCTGATTTACTTGCCATTGAGCAATAGAGAATTTCTGTTCTCTGGCAGCTGTTAATTTTGTTATTCTGTCTTGATGAAGGCTTGACATGGAAGATATAACATGACATGTTACATGTATCTGAAAACAGTATTATGAGTATTGTTTTATACTTTCTTTTCAGTGTTTGAATGCACCAGTATGACATCGTAGCTTTAACACCAAGGAGGTCCTGGTGACTTTCATTCCCAACCAGAATACCATTAAATCAGTCTGAGTAAATAGACCCTTAAATCCTGCTTTTCAGCTTAGAGATGCATTAGGAGCAGACTGACAGGTAGGGAGACTCTGCAGCAGTGATGATGATGGTGAAGGTGTAGGAGTCTCCTGTCAAAGGATTTGCATAAATCCAGAGAAGGTATGGGATAAAATCCTGCGTTACTGTGAATAAAGACATTGCACCTGCTTTATGATGGCAAGTCAAAAATGTATCCAGGTTATGTGGACACAGCACTGATTATACATGGCTCCATTTAAAATCAGGATATTCCTTAGCTGAGAAATTAGTTTAGAGGAAAATCATTTTTGCCAAAAATTACAGAAACTTTGCGACTGTCAACACTTCAACTCTAAGGAAACAAGTGTTTAAAATAAACTAGGAGATGAAAGTGTGTAACTGGAGAGTGATGGTATATGTGCAGACTGAATTTGGCAGCAAAAGTTTTATTTTTCCTCATTTAAGGGTGAAACTAAAATGGATGTCGGGAAAGGTAGAAAATAAAAGGATGCATTCAGCCCATGTCTTCTCTTACAGATAAATTTAAGCTGTAAGGAAACAAATGCTTTAGTCCCTTTAGTAGTTTTGGGATACGAAGATGAAATGTTAATGTTAATGACACTTGCCCGACTTTTATAATAAAACAGCTCTTTTGTATGCAGCTGCACTACAGTTACTGGTATTTTTTGTGAATAAGGAGCATAAATGATGGTATAATAACTCTGTGGTTTATCACTTTCTTGCATTGATGTGGCACTGACACCATGTTACTGAAACAAATACAAAATAACTGGCCCTGGCCCTTACTAACATCAGTCTAGAACCACTACTGAAAATGGTATTTAATTAGGCGAAAATTAAAACAATTTTAGGATTCAAACCCTAAAGTTTAGGTAAAGCTGAAATGGTAATCCAGGAAAATATCCAGACATTCACAACAGACCATGTATACTGTAATAATTCTTTCAAAATATTTTTTTTTCTGTTGAGCGTTTATGACAGAAACATATATTTCTGTTTTATTTCCACTCACAAAAACTGCTTCAAAAACATCCAAAATTGTTCAAAACAACCTCAGTTTTAAGAGTTAGTAAATTTCACTCCTATAATTAAATGGAATAAACATTCATATATATAATTTCTGTGCACATTTGGAGTGTTTGCTTTGCACCTGGACTTTCCACAAAGCTTTGATTGGACTGTTTATCACCCTGAAGCTCTGGAGATCCTTCCGCCAGACACAGAAGACTATATGGGTCTTTATTTTCATATTCAATGTGGATAAATCACCTGATTTCTTTTAGTCATTATCACGACAGTTCCCAAGTTGATTCTGACGTGCTGAAGGCAGCCTTGCGGTATATATATATTTTTCAGATGTTTTCCAGACCGCAGTGTAAATGTTGCAAGAAAGAGGGGCAGGGAGGGAGAGAAAGAGAAAGAGAAAGCTGTTATTAGCCCAAGAAAACCCATTTCTCTAAGTGCTTTATCTCTTGTCTCATTGTCTCTGAATCCCAAGGACAAACTGTGGCAGGCAAACCCAGCCGGTCACAGTCTGTCAGCTAAAGCCTCGTTCATCCTCTAATGACATCGGATTCAACATCCATCTCTGGCCACACCGAGAGGAACACACACACACACAAACACCTTTAACAGCCTAAATGTCCCCCCATCTGTAACAACATGCACATAACTGCCTACATGTGACCATCAGTCTCCAGGTGGTGTGCGCAGCCTAAATGTGTTGAGGCTAGCAGAGCACAACAAGGACGGATGAAGACACACTGCAACAGCTGTTTTGTCTTTCTATCACATTCCTCTTCTCTCCGACACTTCTTTCTTTCTTTGCCTTTCTAATCTCTCATGAGGATGAACTGGTGCTTCATATATATCACGGAGAGAGTGTCTTATAACAGAAAGGTGATATGTTTGATGTTGCAGCCCCCAAGCATCTTTGTGCAAGATTTTAAACCTTCATCTAGTCGCTGGCTGCATGTTTCTTTGTATTTGTCGGTCCAAGCCCAAATTCATTCTCTTTCTAAATCCCTCTTTCCTCATCCAGCCAACATTTTTACATCCTTCCTGTGGTTTCACCCTCTTGGCTTGCTGCTATAGGAAATACCTGTCCTCAGCTGACACTCACACAGGCAGTTGCAGAGCCAAATACAGTCACACACAACGTCTGCTACACCAGTGACTCCGGACCATTTATAGCCACAATAACAGCTCAGTTGTAAGGATGGACGTGTTGGCTGGGCAACATATTGAACAATCTGCCATTTGTAATACTGGGATTAACTTACTTTTCAATGGTATCAGCACAATGGTTCATTTTTTATAATCTTATATTGCCTTCCTTGAGACACTGACAATGTCTGCTTTCATATAAAATGTGCAAGTGTAACATTGTGCAGGACAAGGTCCCTGGGGGAAGCTGCTGCATTCTCAAGAGCGGCACGTGAACTATAGCGCCACACACTGCCCTGACTCTCCAGTCAAAGTTCAACTAAATTGAACTGTGAACCCAAACTTGCTGACCCCAACGGCACCCAACCAATGGTGCTCCAGCACTGACACAAGACAGACAATATGGAGACGCCAGTTTCACTGTAGAATAGAAAAGTTAATTTGTCTCTAATTTCTAATCTCTAATTTCCTGGAGTTACATCACTCATGCAGTATGTCAATCCAATCTTTGGGTAAAAAAAAGCTCACACTTGGCAGAAACTATTAGATTCTATGGTCTTATGAAGTTGGGAAATTAATATTGTGATTGCTAAGGCTGGGATGTAGTATGCTGCATCCTGCTTTGTTGGATGGGCAATGCTTCACATAAAGTCCAACCAATCTCATATTAGGTGAAAGATTTTTTTTTTTTTTAATTTGGGGGAGAGAAAAACTGGTCTTTGGGGAAATATCAGACATGCTCCTGTTGCTCTCCACAGCTGGAGGGCAGGGGCATATCCAGGCTTTTTTGACTGGGGTGGCCCAAGTGGGGCACTGACTGGCATGAAGTACCTGCACACAAACACACATCAGAATAACATTAATTTGATTTACAATATGTCTCATAACTAATTATTGATATTACATTATCTTACAGTTTCTTACATTCCTGTGTTTTTATTAAAATAATAAATAATCCTACCGATCACAACACAGTGGCACCATATAAATATAGAGTAAAGCCCTCAAAAAGAAATTGTACCTCTTTAGTCAGGCTGTAAGGACCCTTAATTCATCTTCAACATTTCACCATGAAAAATAGTTTATTTTAATGATTTATTATTTATTCACCCATTTGCTGTATACCGTTTATTGTGTATGAGTTTTGGTTTTGTGAGTAAAGGGAACTACATCTAACATCTCATCATACAACACAATAAAATGATTCATAAATTAAATTAAAATAGAAAAAAGTTTTAAAAAAATACTCAAACAATTGGTTCAAAGGTCCCGTCTCTCACTGGGCAGATAGCCAATTATACTATCGGGTAATGAAGTGGCATTTGGGGCAGCAAATCAGATTTAAGGGGTAGCCAGGACAACAGAACTAAACAAATAAAGGTGAGGGGGAACTTCACCTCATTAGCAGTGAGCTTTTTCACTTCACCATTGAAGTCCAATGTACCATTTTTAACCTGAAAGACACCAAACATGTTTCTGAATACTTATTTGTTTGAGTAAAAATATAGCTTTATATTATGTATTTTAGTTATAGGCACCAAATACACACACACACAAGCAAAGTCTAAGTGCCCACACATGAAGCCAACCGCAACACAAACAAGGTGCGATATGCTACACATGGAAAAGATAAAGTGGAGGTGAGTGATGGCGGAAAATCTCTTTTCCTGACTTGGCAGGTGCTCCGACTCGATACAAAGAGCATCTGTCACTCAACACAGAAAATGACTGGAGAGACTCTATAGAAAATTACTGTATACAGTCCAGCGACAGAGGTGACACAAACAGAGGGTAGATGCAAATTCACACAAACACGCATATCGAGACACACACAGCAGAGAGAGAACCATGTCTTTAATCAAGCCTAGTGCATCTGTCAACAATGCAGTGAACACAGGGCTTCACCACAACAGAGAGGCCCCTGCATGTGTGTATGTGTGTGTGAGCAGACATGACCAAACAACACACCCCTCCATCCATCATGTCGACAGGACAAATAAAGTGGAACTGCTCTTTAAGGAAAAGGGACACGTGTACTATATAACCTGCTTGAGTCAGACTTTATGGGAAGGATTGGAACGCAGCATCTGTTGACCGTGTTTGATATTAAATACAAGCTTTGTTGTGGTTAATATCAAGTTTGTTGTGAATCACACATGTACAGATGCCAACAAAAGTTTTTCAGCCTTTGAAAAATACCTAAAATACATTTCAGACAGTCAGGAAAGTTAACGACAAACACACACAGACGCACACACACCGACAGGTTTATCTTGGCACACAGTCAGATGCAGGCGGAGATGGTACAGACAGGCTTTGATGTGGAAATCAAAGTGTTGTGAGAAGCTGCAAACAGATAAAATACATTAAACTGTCATGTTAGCGTATGTTCAAAATGAGACCTATCAAAGTGTGAGGGGAAAATGGAGATGAATGGGAAAATTGCACAGAGAACAGCAAAGAAGAATCACGGTTTAACAGAAAGACTTTTAACTGAAGCTTTGCTGTGTCCTTAAATGCAAAGAGCTCAGGGAATGGAGTCAAAACAAATAATACAACACTAAATGTATTTCAAATGTGAAGCCAGCAGAAAAATGCTCTGAATGTCTAAATAATTCCTGGATGAAAAGTGCACAAGTAATGAAAAACAGTAGCAGAAGTGCTCAGCGCTGAGTTTTTTCGCGGTGGTTGGAGCTGCAGTGTTGTAATCAGTATGTGGGTCAACATCCTGATTACAGTCCAGCAGCGCATTCCACTTCTGTTACAGTCAGCTGTGATTAGCATGTGGGTGAGCCTGCAGGGTGTGTGAGGGTGTCTGTGTGCACCTGCTTATCATCCTCTGTGTGTGTAAATGTGTGAGCATACTGACCTTTTTCAGTCTATATGATTGTCTTTCTGTAACTTTGTGATGAAAATACACACCTGGAAACAACAAAATAAAAGTTCAGCTCTGAATGGTAGCAAAATCTGCCACTGTAAGAGGTACAGTCAACAATCCAACACCAACTTCAACTCTGCAGAGCCCTCACCCCCTGGATTAAACCAGTTCTAACTTCTAGCCTCTGGTAGAGACTGCAGAATACACAAAAGCAGTTTTCCATATGCCATTTTTGTGGCCTCTTGGGGGCATCTGGAAACAATGACATTATTACCTCATAAAGCCATATTAGACAACTAATTAGAACATAGTGGCTTATTTACACATCCAGCAGACACAGAACAACATTAACGTTCATTTGGAGTCGTGTTTCTGGCAAATAAAAGTTCAGTACTGATACTCTTTTCAGCTGTATTCTGCTCTCCACCACAATACAGCTGGGAAAAGGCTCAGTCTTAGCTAGACAGGTAGTTGCTAAATTTGTCTGCCTGCCATTTGGTGCTGGGCAGGTAGCATAAAGTGGGTTCTTGGAGCATAAAGAGTGAACCAAAGCAGGAGTTGCAGGCCTGAACACCAAAACCAGGGTTGCCAGATCTGTGTGACAAAACCAGCCATATAGCCACTCAAAACCAGGACAAAAACCAGCCCAGTACCAGAACTCAACTTACCTGTTGCTTTGTCTTTTTTTAGTTTATCTTCTATTTGTCCCTCTTCTCTTCCTCCCTGCCAACAACATAACTGTACTGTTTATACTTGACATGCATTTACTGGAATTAATGCAGTAAATTATTGCAATTCAGACACCTCATCATGTTACTTCATCATATTTTAATCATATACTTGCAGTCAATATGTGTGTGTGGCCTGAAGTCACTTTGGGTTTAAACATATAACTTCATCCAAAATATGGATCTTTATTTATAGATATCATTCATGTTATCTGCATGCAACAAAAAATGCACTTCCTGCACTCTTGTACTACCTGCACCATAATCTAGAGTGAGCAGTGCAAAGTAACAGTCTGATCTATAGTGTGCTGGCCTGTATCTAAATTATGAGTATGTACTTTGCTTCTACTTGTTTAGCGACAAGTCTGTTTTTGTATCCTTGTATAAATGTGGTCTCTATGTGTACTGTAAGTACTTTGAGAGCTACTAGTTTACCATTTCTTTAGTCCCACCCATGTGTAAGCCAAAACCCTCTAAAGCTGTTTCCAAACATTTAACCTGTTTAAAACTCACCCTTCAAACCAATGTGAGTATGCGTACGTGCCCAATTGTCTTCCTGTTTGTGTTTATGTGAGAGCCCACCTGCCTGCGTGTGTGTATCAGGTGCGTATCAAATTCAGCCCTCATGGCTAAGGGTGCTGATGTTAAGTTTTTGGTGGATGTGGGTTGGAGGATTACCTGCATTACCTCGACCTGATTCTTATCACCTCTACCAGCTCTCCAACACTCTACATAATCTTTGTCACTAACAAGATGAAAGATACAGCATCGGATGCACTTTAGCACATTATGTGCAACACCCAGAGGTACTGTCGGAGAGAAGGTCTCTGAAATACTACTGAAACAAAAGACATTTCTTCAAAGATATTGCATAGTTCAGAAATCCAGGATTCACCAATATTCACCAATGTTATGAAAACATATGTTCAAAACTGCAGAAGAAATATAAAAAGGTGACTAAAGTTGCCTTGAGTCTGAAGGTGAAGAATGGCTTCTTCTAGACTTTTGCAAATTCATTGCTTTACTGGCTGTGATAAGACTGTACAGGCTGCAAATGTGATCCGTAGCTATCTTTCTTTAGGCTTAATGCTTATCATCTGCAGAGAAAGGTCATGGGGAGTAAGTAGGGAGTGAATTGGGGGGACAGTGTGAGAAGGAGGCGGTCAAGGGGAGAAAACACAGCAAGAGGCATACAAGAGCAACATCAGCTAAATTAAATTGAGAGTGACAGAGAGCTCATGAGCGCAGGAGACGAGGAAGAGGGAACAGAGAAACTGTCACATAAATCTGCAGCCTTTTAGATAATAAGCTGAGAGACCAACAGAAAATGAAGAGTGAAGACTTTTCACTTAACCTCTCGGTTAAGCTGTCCTCACATGGAAACAGCCGCCTCCTCAGTCATTCAGGCTCATCAAAGCTCCGGGCCTCTCACTCCAACATCGTTCTCCTTCTGTCTATCACTTCACCTTTCTCTGTTTTCCCTCCTCCATCCATCCGTCCATCCATCCAAGGGGCCTCTTCCCCTCACCTCTGCTCACCGTCCACTAAGAGGCAGGTTCAGACAGGTCCTCTCACCTCC
>JAJHUR010092762.1:0-10454 GCA_027495735.1 Lutjanus campechanus
TGTAAATGTAACTGATAATGTGATGATGATGTACATTTAATGGAATCGTAATCTTTAAATTAGATTAAAAGGGAAATGAGGAAGACATTCCAGACTGATGTTGGAATGCAGCCCGGCAGTGACACACTATATGGCCAACAGTGTGTGGACACATTAACATCACACCCACATGAGGTTATTGAACATAACATTTCAAAGGAATGGGCTTTGACGCTGCTCTAACAGCCACCAGTCTTCTGGCTTCAGGTTTTTCATCAGATGTTAGAGCCTGACTGCAGGGATTTAGTCCCACTCAGACACAAGAACATTAGTGAGGTCCAACACAGATGTTGGGTGATAAAGCCTGGCTCGTACTGTTCCAGTTCATTTCAGCAGTGTTGGATAGGATGTTGAAGTCAGGGTTCTATGCAAGCCAGTTAAATTCATCCACAACAAACTGGGAAAATAATTTCTTTAATCCTAATAAGTCTTACTTTGTGCTCTGGGGCAGTGTCCTGGTGAAGCAGGAAAGGCCCTTTCTCAAACTGCTGCTGCAAAGTTTGGGGTATCTAAAATATCCTTTTATGCCGTGTTTCCACTTAAAGGGAACCACTTTTTAGATCCTAGTTGCACTTAAAGTGCAGAGAAGGTTCCTATTCAGTTTCTCAGATACAATTCCCGGTGCCAGAAAAGTCTCCGCTCTTCTGGGAAGAGTTTGTAGCGCTAAACTTGGCTTATTGGCGAAAACACAACCTCATTCTTTTTTACTGGGACTGGGTGCCTCTAGGATTTGGCGATTCCTTCACAATGTCTTTTCTTTTAAAAAGAAAGTTTTGTTGTCAGCTCTCCAATTAGTAGTAAACGGGAGAACAAATTGATTAAATTTGAGAATCTAAACTCAAAGGTGCCCCATGGAGCTTTGCTGTCAATAAGCAAAAGTTTACAATGAATGTTTCTAACTAAGTTGTGTTTGTATGTTGCGTATGCACCATAGCTCGTTTGCAGTTGCAATAGCATTGACCAGTCACCTTTGGTTGTATTCAGGTAAACAGTGTTGAGAGCAAAAGAGGTGGAACGCACTAGATGAAATGCAATCTAATTAGCTATTTTAAATGTATCTGCATTCATACTTGTTAAACAATCCAGTTGTGGGCACTGTCTCTCAACTCCAACTTCATTTTTGCATCTCAAGTTGGTAATTGGACTATAAGCAATGACTAGTGCACATAGGAGAAAGTCTTGGCCCGGTATCCCATATCCAGATATCCGCTGGCTGCATCGGGAACATTGGTTGTTGCCCCCAGACATTAAATCATCATCAGACAATAGCCAGCCAAAGAGTTTCGAGATTGTTTATATACTAAATGAAAACCATAAAACATCTTCATTACTCTCCCTTGCATCCATTCATTACATTTAATTATACATCATAGTTGTGTAAGAGTAAAGATAAAGCACATTTTCTTTTTGTAGAAAAAATGTCTCAAAATCTGCTGGTTTTGTGTTGTCAGTTTGTCAGAATTAATTAGCATGGGTCTTAAGATGGGATGGGAATTGTAAAGAGGAAAACTCACTTCAGTTCTGCATTTTAGTTGGTTCCATAGTTCCTGGAACTATTTAGAAAAAGGGGATCTAGCCTAAATCATGAAAAGCAGAATCAGACCACAAGTACAGAAAAGACCGTCCACATACTTTTGACCGTATATTTCATGAAGGGGCTTTCACAGAGAAAACAACCTGCCCTTCACTGTCTGCTGCCACGGTATATTTTCCCCTGTTCACCTGTCAATGCACCTGAATCACACTTCACAGTATGATTTGCTATTGTTGTACCGCGACCTCCCTCATACCTGCTGTCAGAGACACGCTCCTCAGGCTCAGTAACTCATCACTGATCACCCACAGGAGAGAAACAGACAGAGACAGTGATATGGAGGGAAGCAGTGAGATACGGAGAGAATAGGAGGAAGAGTGTGGTGCGAAAGGGTGATGGGAGGGCTGCTGGGGTTGAGATGGGAGACGGGGGATAGCAGAGCATGATATCCTGCCCTGAGCTTTCTGTAATTGACAAGGCGACTCCCATCGACCTCCACACACAATGACTTTGACATGAAAACGCCGGCGTCTCCAGCTTCAGCGGGGGAGATAATCGCCATAATTTCCACCTGCATTAAACCTGCTATTATAGGAGAGCGCCTAAGAACAATATAATAGCCGGGTTTTGTTCCGAGCTGCAGCGTTTCTCGCCTCTGTTGGTGGCTCTGGCATATAATACAGCAAAGTCAAGATTTATTTTCTCCTCGCTAACAGTTATTTTTTGGTGTGTTTATTTTAATTGGCTGCTGCTAAACCTATCATCTTTAAAGAGGGCTCACTTTGACCAGTGAGAATATACGCCAGCATCTCAGCAGCTGAAAAAGTGAAACATTTCTGATGATCTGATATCAGATTGAAGTGTGAAATTGACACAGGAAAGAACTGCTGCCGAGTGTGTAACGTGGACATACACATGTGTAAATGACATGTCTAAGTAGTTGTTGTGTACTCGCTGTTTCTTTCCTTTACATAACATGTACTGCAACATGTTTTGTGCTCTGGGTATTCAAGGCTCCTTGTAACATGCATCAAGCATTAAATAATATATTATGATAGTGTTGCATACTAGAAATCATTCAAGCTGTTGTGTTTTATAAGGATTTCATGCATCCTTCAGGCTGTGAAACATGCTTGGTAGATAAAACCTGTATACAAATTTGTGTAAAATAGCCAATAAATCTGATTATTACACTCTTCCTTTGTTTTATATTTAAGTTGGATGGATATGTTGGCTTGGCAATTTTTCCACTATCATCTGTTGTCCACTGAAAAAATACAAATGTGTTGATGCACCGCCAGACATATTTACTGAATGGATACAAATATTGCATCATTAGAGGCATTTAATGCAGCCTTTTTTTTAAAAGGATCTTTTCAGAGAGTAAATATGCTACTGCTGCTGCTGAGCACTCAACATTCAACATTCAATCACTCCTCTCAAGTGGGACTCAATTCTATGATACTATTTTGGCCTTGTGGTCCTGTTAGTCAACTTGCTACTGTGTTTTATGTCAGTGTTTTTCAAACTGGGGTCCGGGGACCAACAGGAGAACAACAGGGGTCTGATGGGGTTGATTGATTATTGATTGTAATTTATAGTGATCCTAGTTTGAAGACTTTATTATATTTAAACCTAAAGATAAATTTTAAAAAATAGTCAATCACCTATCATAGTCTGAGGAGATTCCTTAATACAGAATCGTCTGAAATTGAATGTGCATGGTCTAATTTGCATATACTGACCTTTACTAAGGCCCGCCCATTTTTGCTTTGTGCTCCAATAACAGCTTAGCAAACTGGGTACCTCGGTCAACTTTCTCCTTTTCCTTTAAAAGTGACATACAGGGTCATGTCTTAAGTAAATAGAAAGCTAGGTAACTAGCTTGCTAATGTTAGCAAAACTCTAGCTAACTAGCTAGCTAATTATTGATGTAGATAACCAAGCTAGTTAGGTAGCGCTTGCTAACATTAACTAACTTAAGATGTGAATTATGTTACTTTTACATGTTCCCAAGCAATGTCTAATGTCTAACCATCTTCAAAATGGTGGTTTTCTTTTCAACATAGATGATAGCATATTTGAGAACAAAATTCAGGGAAAGGAGAAAGCTGACAGAGGTACCAAGCTTGATCAACTGTCTTTGGAGCACAGAGCAAAAGGGGGATAGACTTAAGAAGGGTACATTCTGGGCATCATTTATATTAAAGTTTGGGGACCCCTGTGTTATTTTAATACTTTGAGTGTGATATGCATAGCTTAAGCAGAAAAATCTGAAAAATATTGGAAAACGTTCACAAAACAGACCTACAGGTTACTTAGGTCAAGTAGATTAATACAGACAATGCAGGCAAGTAATCAAATGGCACTCTAATGTGAAAGCAGATGCTTTTAAGGTGTGCTCACAACATTAAGGCATTCACTGTTGCCATTGTAGTATGTTCCATTTTGGACAGAACATAATATAACACATAAGTATGGGGACTGCATCCTTCTGAGACCAACCTGAAGACACCTTTTTAAAATTCCCGTCAAGGCCAATGAGACTGTTGCAGGGACAATAAAACATCTGCACATCTCATCTCCTCAATCTTTTTGCACATCACCTTGCATAACCACATCACCTTGCATAACCTGATCTCCCAGAGTGTCTCCCAGAGTGTCACTATCAAGGGTTGTTTCTGCTCTGAGCTTGTTTAGCTTGAGCTCAAGGTATATTTGTTCAGCCCCACTAACAAATCCCCTTTTCCCACACCTGTTCAGCACTTGTCAAATGACTTGCCTGTTTAGCACGCTAACTCGCGAAGTTGGAATGGTTCCAGAAAAGAAGAAAGCCTCTCCTTGCAGGTGTAGCAAGACTAGTGTAGCAAGGAAGCCCAAGGAAGCCCAAATATCACCTACAGTGCCTGTGGATTTACTGTTGTCACCTGAGCAGTTCCTCCCTCCGTGGACATAAAAAGGCCCCTAACTTACAGCTTATTTTACAGTCATAACTGCAGTGAGCAGTGTTAATAATGTGGTGCATTGGGGGGAATAGGGAAATTATCCATTAATTTAGTTGTAAACTACTCATAAAGAGTGTCAGTGTTCTTTGTCTAGCTATAGTATTAATCTAGTTATTGTGGTGATGCCAACATATTGGATGCTAAGGAAAGAGTTGACAGAAATTCAGTTCAGACTAGAGGAGAAACATTTCACATTCATTAGCTGAGGCATTAGCTTTTCTTCAAGAATTGTTGACAACATTGAGGGCAGATTCATGGAACACCAAACATTACCTGAAGTCAAAGAGCTGAGGTGGGAAGACTTCCATCTGACAGATTCCAGGCAGTTGCTGGGTACTGTGCTTTTTGTGGACTTTTGTACAAGTGAAAGCTAGTGGACAGTATTAGTGCTTTTGAGTGCTAAATTCCATTCCAGGAATACTTCATGCATATGGGTGGATAACCACTTTTTAGGAGTTCAATGAACAAATTATGGCCTATTCTTGGACATGTGCAAAGCTCTATGTCAACCATCAGGAGGACTTTGTAGGTGAAATTGTTCAGTTCAGACTGAAGGTGTCTTCCATCTATAGTTTGTAAAAAAAAAAAAAAAAAAAAAAAACAGTAAAGGACACACTGGCTGCTCTGCCTGTGGGCAATACACAAAGAAAGCGACTGATAATAGGGTACCTTATCCTGATACCAGTGCAGCTCTGAAGACTGGGTAGAACCTCCATCAAATGACTAATGAAGAGCACCATCTTTGTTGGCTCTTTTCCCCTCCAAAGGAATGTTGTCAGGATTCCCACTAGACTACAGTATATGCATCTTATCTGCCTTGGGGTGATGCAGAGACTGTTAATGTTCTTCTCTCAACAATGCAAGGCTTTCTGAAAGACTCATGGGTGTGAGATGATACGTCCCTCTTGAGTTTTCTCTGAGACTCGTAGTGCCCCACTAAGAGGACTGGACCACTGGAAGGCTAGGTCTTGTGTGCAACAGAAACTGTTACACACAAGACCTTATCTTTTGAAAGGCATTGCAGTAAGTCTTGGGTTTGAAAGAATGAGGATCAAGCAAGAAGATATGATAAACTGCAACGAACATGGAATACTTAAATGTTTCCGTTTTTTCCTGTCTTACCATTTGCAAAATCTAATATACCTGGCAGATGATATTAGAAACCATGGGGTGTTTTTTCAGTTAATAATTTCAGTTGTTTCAAACATGAAACTTTTCTACACAACCTCGAGGAGCTGGTGAGAAAATCACTGTCTCCACTAAGCCAAATTGTGATGCAATTATCAGAGACCCTCCTGAGGCCAACCAGTAAAAGACCAAGAACATTTTCAAAAGAAAAAAAAAGAAAGAAAGAAAAAGAATAAAACCTCTCTGGTCATGTGCCTGGATTTTTTTTGGAGGTGTTAGAGGGTTACCCCAATTTAATGAGGTCAAAAGCAACCTCTTCATAATAAAGGTTGACCAGGTGAGCAGATTTGTGTCCTAAGGAAACTCTGTTTTGAAGGTTAACAGCAGTTCCTGATGAGGTGACACATATTCTTAATAAAGAGTAATTTTTATCATTTTTTATTTCAACATCAACAAATAGACCGAAACTTGTGCTATAAATCTGAAGGATTGTTGTTTTCCTTTGTCTGTGCCTGTACCCCTGAACTATATACTACTGTAGTATTTAGTGTTGTATCGTATCTGCCTTTGTCATCAATAAAAACTATTAAAATTAACAAGAAAATGTTCCTGCTGCCCTTTGAGGGAATATTTGTTTGGCCTAGGAATGGCCTGGGATGGTTTCCTGGCATGGTGGCCCCCACATGAGGACCAGACAGCACTCCTCTGGAGCATTAATGCCAGGGAGGCCCCACAGCCTGAGACCAGGTGGACAAAATATCAGGTTCAGTTGACTGATTAAAACAATACAGGTTGGTGCATTCATGTCTTTCATTTGTTGACTGTTGAATGTCTAATAAAGTGGCCAAAAAAATCAGCCTGAGCCAGAGAAAATGGTGGCGTTCACAGGACTGTTGGTTGGCAAACATTTGCCTTCCAAGTGTTTTTACACAAAATGCGTACTGTACGTACTGTCCCAAGTGAGCACTTACAGTAGAACCCAATTATAATGATTGCAACTTTCACATAAAGAGTCAAAGTAGTAGTGATGGTAGCAGTTGTAGTGATAATACTTAGACTCTTTCTTTCTTGTACCGGCAGATGGCCCCCACCCTTAATAAAGAGCTTGGATTGGCTCAAGGTTTCTGCCTGGAAGTTTTTCCACACCACAGTCGCCTCAGTGCTTGCTCTTGGTAGGAACAATTGTGTTTCCAAAGAGTACGGCCTAGTCCTGCTCATTTTGAAAAGTGCCCTGAGACAACTTTATTATGATTTGGCGCCACACAAGTAAAATTGAATTGAAAATCTTGTCACTATAAGGTTATAAGACAGATTCTACTGTTTAAATTCCCCCATAAAATTGCTCTTTTGCTGCCAATAACTCACTAAAAACAGCAGACTTGTTATAATAAATTAAGGCAGGTGGGCAGATAAACTGTTATCTCTCCCTCTCTACCCAAAACTTAGATGTAACCAGGGGGATTCATTTATTTTGTGCTAACAAGGGAGATGGCTCCCTCCTTCACCCCTCTCGACAAATGATTCCCTGGATGAAGCGGTGGAGTGCTCACTGGAAGGCCTGGGACCACTTTAGTTCGGTTAGACTTTTAAATCCACGGCACAGAGGAGAGAAAATAGCTAATTCTGCGTCATACCAACAGGGATACAATTACAGATAGGTAATTTCCCTCTTGCACATGCTTTTGTCTACAAAATATGCTTTGTAAGGTTAGCAAGGACTCAGTGCTTTTGATATAAAACACTCGAGGAGAGGATTTTGAGAATGCAACACAGACACATCGATCTCTTTATGATTTTCTGACTCCCTAACATCCCACATTGGCCAAAATGTGCATGCGCTTTGTGTGTATGTGTCTATTCTGTCTGTCCACAAAAATATCTCCTCAGAGGCACAATGGAACAACTAACTGGGACACTCAGTAGGACCTTTGTGGGACAAACTATCCTTCGTCTTGACCCAGAAAAAGCAGCTTACAAAGCTCATTTTTTATGTTTTTGGCATCAAATTGAACATTTTGACATTTTCTCAAACCATTTTTTGAACTTTCATTTACCCATAATGGCTCTCTGAGCCTTTTCACTTGTTCCCAGGGCTCAGTTCCTAATTCACTGTGTATACTGACTGTGCGGTATGGTTACAAAATTGGCCTCATTAGTTAATCCATTTATTTAACCTGAGCAACTCCTCTGGGGCTTGCATGCATGGCTAAAGGGCAACTTCAGCCGTAGGGACTGAGAAGATGTTTAGAAAATGGGGTCATGTACTGACGGTGCATTGGAGAAACTGTCTCATGACTGTCCGCAGCATCTTAACAGGTCAGTACCAACAGCACAGGAATACACAGGACCTGAATTTTCTGGCCTTATTTCACTTTTATTCAACTAGGACAGCTCTGTTCACTTTGACTCCTTACTGCCAATAGGTGTGAATATGTGTGCTGCTGTCGTATAAGGTCTGCTTATATAGGCTCCTGCAAATGATCAGTAGATGTATGGCTGTACTGTATGAACTGATCAGGACTTACTTAAAAAAATATATCAAAGTCACAAGTAGACATGCTTCTACTCTTAATTTGCATTTAAGTAATATTTGTCAAGCCTGTATCCAGTCAATACAAAATTTCACTTTACGTTTACATGGTAAAAGGGAAAAGAACTACAGAGACAACAATGTCAGAGAGTTTCAAAATGACAATAGTGTGTGTATCAAGCTTCAACTGTATTTGTTTAAACTTCAGACCAGGTGATGACTATGATACCAGTACCCTAAAAGTGATACCGTTACCAATTGAGTACTTCATTCGATACCTTTTTTCGACAGTTCTTCCTCACAAAGAACACTTGCATTGATTGGCTGCAAGCAAAGTCATATAAATAGTAATCATTTTTTTTTCAATATTGGGTACAAAAACAATTGAATGCATGTATTGTTTGACTGGAGAAGTTTCGATACTACTTGTTACTGGGTTGTTTCAATTGATGCCTTAAATGTATTGGTGTACCAGTAACCACCCTGAATACACACCGTCATTATCTCAAATCTTTTTTTCTTGTGATAACGGGTTAAAGCGATATTCCACCCCAGAATGATAGTAAACTCAATATGTACTAACCCCTATGCCGATGTGAGGGTGGGTGAAGATCTTCAGTTCACAAAACAATCCTGGAGTTTCAGCAGAAGACAGTGTTGCAGCCAATGGCAGTGAACGGAGACCATGGATAAAATGTAAAAAAAAAGAACACAGAACAAACACAAAATGTCTCCATCCTGCTCGTGTGGTGTAATCCAAGTGTCCGCGAGCCATGACATTAAAATTTAACCACAAAAGACGCCATTTACACCATGTTTTTAGCCGAAATGTCAACTGTAGCATGTAGCAGGTAGCATGTAAACATGGCGTCGATGTATCGCAAGACTTAGTATATCTCGTGATATTTTCACCCGCGCATCCATTAAGAGATATACAAAGTCTTGCAATACATTGATGCCATGTTTGATGCTGTGTGTAGTTTGTGTTTATTTGCCACTAACAAACTATGCAAAGCCTGTATTGGCATTAGTTGTAGTTAGCTAGCTGTTCATGTGATGGTTCAAATTCTGACTGCTCTCAGAATTCACCAGTAACTTCTGTTATTTTACTAGTGTGTCCTTGCCTTAATTTGCGCGAATTTGCATCATCTACATGGCTGAATACAAGTTATTTGTTCCCACTTCTTATATCCAACAAGTGGACTAACTGGTGTTTAGTCTCAGCCAACATGGATGAAAGAAAAGGGTTCAGCTCATCAGCAGTGATCTGGAAGAGGGTCAAGGACGTTTCAGGATTTCACTGAGAGAGGAAAAAAGTTTAGTAGTAAATGTAGTGTGAGGGGAAGAATAGCCATCTTCCCTGAGCCATCTTCCCTGAGCTCAGGTGACGGAGCATTTAACAGAAAGAGAAGCGTAGGTGGACGGGGATTAAGAAGGGGCCGAAAGGTGGTGAATGACTTCCTGGTGTTCGAGGTAGAGAATGGGATTTGGAATGAAAAAGGCTATTTTTGGCAGCTGAGAGAGTGAAGAAATTTAAGGATAAACTGGGGGCTCAACGCTGCTATTTATCACAGACATTAACTCCCTATATAAAAACATAACCTAGATGTGTTCTTTCCTGCATCCTGGTGTAAAGACCAGATTTACCTTGAACTGAACCGACAATGTGTCAATGTCTATTGCTTGTAGATCTACGGGAATCCACAATTTATCCCTTAACGTCCTTGCTTGTGGTATATGTACAATACAAAGGAACACTTACAACAGGCTAGATATCATAAAAATGATTCCATAAACATATATAAATTTATAGATATCTGTCTCCAGGTAGTTCCTGACATTTTGTGTCTGTTGTATACTGGCTACTGGCAGCAACTAATGATTATTTTCATCATTGATTAATCAGTTGATTATGTTCTCAATTAATCAATTATTAATTAGTGGTTTGAGCCATAAAATGTCAGAAATGATTCATGAATAATAAATGATTTGCAAGCCTCAAGGCCATCCTCAAATGTCTGACATCCAAAACACAAATATACTTAGTTTACTGTCCTAAGAGGTATTAGGACATTTTTTTAAATTAAAGAATGACTCCAAATGATTAATTGATTATCAAAAAATATTTGACAATTAATTTAATAATCAATTAATATTCGATTAATGCTCTGTAGAGCGGAAGAACTGCAGTGCCAGGTGAGCAGTATCTGTGTATGTA
>JAJHUR010092763.1:0-43561 GCA_027495735.1 Lutjanus campechanus
TTCAGCCCTCATGCTGACTGAAGGTCAGTTTATTTTTTTAGTTCTTGTTTTTACAGGAAAACAGTGTTGCTGAATCTCCCAAACAATGTAAGTGAATGGTGACCAGTTTTCAAGCGTAAAAAAACACAACAGAATAAAAACATAAAAAAAGGCTCCATGCTCCTCATCTGGTGTAATCCAAGTGTCCTAACGCCCAACACCATGTTTTTAGTCTGAATCTTCACTGTAGATCTTCAGCTTGGAGCCTCGTTCACATGCACACTGTCTGAATTTTATGTATTTTTTACATTTGAAAACTGGTTTGTTTGGGAGATTCTGCGACACTGTTGTCTTGTGAAACTCCAGCAGTGTTTTGTGGACTAAAGACCTAAACCCGGCCTTCACTCGGCATGAGGGTGAGTAGATAACAACTGAATTTTAATTTTTGGTTTGATTCGTTTCGGGTTTTCGTGGTAATTAATGTGCCAATTAAGAGAGAGAAGAGAAAAACTTTTTACAAAGTTTAAAAAGGTTTTCTCTTCATGAACATGTAGGCCTAAGCCCTGAGTAAATGTGAATAAGAGACATTTGTTAACAGTTAATTAATGCTTATTATTATAGTAATTAAATGTTAGTTAATGCTTATGACTGTAACTATGTTAATAATATCTTTATAAACTATGATCTAACATGTATAAACTAGTAGTTAACATGAACAATCAATAAATGATTACAGACTCCTTAGTAAACTCTTACTTAACTGTTAGTTAATGCTTATTACTACATTAACTAATGTTAACTTATGTGGCCTTATTGTAAAGTGTTACCCAGTAAAAAACACAGTCTCAAAGTATTTCTTTGCAGACAAGGAGGGAGTGTTGAATACAATAACCTTAACGAGTCCTTTTTCAGTCCTGTTACATGATGTCAGATTTTTCAAATATTATCATTAATTTGCACTTTCAGAACTGCTGATGAAACATGAACGCAGACCAAGCTATTGCAACACATAACCCAACACAAGCGTCCCCACAAAACCCAGTGGAGCTGGGATGAGGTCTCTCAGTAAACAATGTGTCATTGAGGTATTTCCGAGCTTAACAAAAACATTGGGTTCATTATAGAAAATTAATTAGAGTAACACACTCCCAAGTGTTTTGGCTGATAATGAACTCTCTATCTTGTCAGGCCAATTTAGTCTGACGCTCTTTGATAATTATGTTTACATCAAAATCAATGCCCCTTGTGATTAAATATGTTGGAACTTATCATGTGGTTCAATTTTATAAGGGAATACAGTGAAGTTGTGTAATTCATAATAACTGTTTTCAAAGTTGGAGTTTGAGCTTTAAAGGCCCTCAACAACAATTTTCCTTTTTTTCCTTGTTTTTCTTTCTTTTTCATTATTTTCTTTTTCTTATTTTTCTTCAGCTTCTTGTTATGGCTATGTTTCTGTTAAAGCAATTTTCTGTATTTTTTGTTTTTATTCGTTCTCCTTATTTCACTGACTTGAAGTGGTTGGGGCTCAGTTGGAAAAAGATGATGTCACATATTCTCATGCCCAATTAAGAGTTAAGAAATCCAAAAATTATGACAGACGTAGGGTCTTTAGCTTTACCTTACTTTAGCTTTAATTGTTGCCTCATTGAGTCATGAATATTTAATGTTACAGAGGATTACTAAAGAATTGAAAAAGGATCTTTAAAGCTAGAATATGTAACATTTCCACTTTAAAATGCTTCACATGTTACATAGTTTGTTGAGTTGTGTGCTTACAACATCCAACATTTTTCCAAGAATTTTCAAACAGAGAAATCCGTAAATTGTTTTTTTCATCATAACGGTGCATTTCCTGCTAGCCGTTGGTTGCTGTGACTACAGGAAAACATATGTTACATTGGATACTTCGAGTGAGTGAGGAAGGCTGATGGAGAAAGTGACGAAACACAATGTCAATGAAACTCTATTACCTTTTCCATGAACATGGTTTCTGGGCCATGTCAGATAAATTTACATCAGCTATTGTGCTTGTTTAATAATGAAGACAACAACTCCCATGATCCCACGCCACTTCACAAGATCATCAAACATCTTTTGTTATTGTTTTATTGTAGGAGAGACCCCTAGCGGCAGAACTGACTTAAATTTCACGGTTTCAAAAGTGTTAAAGCATGTTAAAAATAATATTAAAAAACTGACATTTAAATTCCACAAAAAAAATATTGTGCAATTGAATTTCTCTCTGCCAGCATGAGGCGTTTAAATACTCCTACACTTTACCACAGCTTTATGGGATCCAAAACGAGCCTGGGAAAGGAAAGCAGCGTCAGTTAAGTAATATCATGAGAGGGTTTAAAGCACTTGTGGGGTCATGCCAGTACTGGTTGGTATAACTGCAGTGGCGGAAACATGAATAAAGATTGCTGGAAGAGCTCCCAGTTTCTTCATGGCTGAGTCAGAGCTTTTAAGAAATGTCCACATGAAGGTACATGCATAGTGTGGCTTATGCAACAACTGTCACAGAGGTGGTGGTGCATGTGAGTATACCTCTGTTATATTTATATGTGTGTGGGGGGGCTTGATTAACTGTATTTGCGGGACTGGGAGCACACTATACTTGCAGGGTCTCTTCAACCAGTGAGCTCCCACCATAAAAACTTCTCCTGATAATTGAAGCATTAAACACACCTGTAGTTTTTGCTTGATTAATAATTAATTTAATGATAAGGAAAGGTGGTAAAAACACTAATTAATTGGGTTTTGCATAATATTATAAGTGTCAGGTTTTTATCAAATTGAGAAAAAAGCGAGAGAGCACAAGCACATAGAGAGGGGAAGGGGGGCGGGGTTTGGTCGTACAGAGAGAGAAGGGGGTAGAAGACATGAGAATCCCACCGCAGTGTTTTGGCGGTATCAATATTCTATTAATATTCACAATGCCAGAGGTCCCGGCTGGTATGCCAGTCAGTGCTGAGCCGATGTGACAGGCTCCCAGAAAGACGCTAAAGCCAAGGACATTAAATTCCCCCTGACAGCAACCTTGGAGACCGTCCCAGGCACGCGTCGCTTTGACTGCGGTAAATCAGAGAAATAAACTCAAAAGAACATAATGGAGTCGGCTCTCATCATTATTATGACAAGCAGGTTTATTTAGTGTACAGTTGGCTCTCCTTCGGCTTCTATGTGCGAGTGTGTGAGTGTGTATGTGTGTGTTTGTGCTTGCCTTGCTGAGCTCTAACAAGACAACCAGGGGTGACTGTCAACCGTCAAGAATTCCTGTAAGCCAAAGCTGCTGTTGGACTGTACATGGAGTAAACCCAGGAGATTAGAAGGAAATCCACTCTAATTCTGTGAGAAAACCAGCAAGTAGACATACTACGGCAAAATGCATTAAGCAGGTGCACTCATAAGGCAACACTGAGTAAATTTTACATATTCAGCATGGAGGCGCTCAGTGTGAATCTCAAATTAAGTGTGCCTACACAAAATGTTTATTTATTCTAATTCTCCCTGACAATTCAGAAGTCCATTTAGTATTTTGTGATTTGTAGATATGGTATTTATAAGTAA
Organism: Lutjanus campechanus; assembly: GCA_027495735.1. NCBI lineage: Eukaryota > Metazoa > Chordata > Actinopteri > Lutjaniformes > Lutjanidae > Lutjanus > Lutjanus campechanus. The sequence continues at coordinate 3,550 of JAJHUR010092763.1, forward strand.
AATATTATATTGCTGTATTTTGTATTACTATATTTTAAAGCTATAATGCATTAAAATGTCTAGAATCGCTATTTTGTTAAGTTGTGCACTTACATTATTCCAATTGTTTCCAACAGTGTTCAGACAAAGAGAAATCCGTAATTTATTCAAGATAACTTTGCGATTTCCGCTAGCTGTTTGTTGCTAGGTGCTACAAATTCCCGGAAAACACAGATCAGATACATCAGAGAGGAAGGGAGTCATTGAAAGTGACGTAAGGTGAAAACAATTTTAATATTGCCTTCTCCATGAATGTGATTTCTGTCTGAGTCATTCTCAGTCAGTCACCAGCTACGGCTGTTGTTTAAAAGTGAAGGTAACAACTCCCATGATCCCAAGCCTCTTCACCACATCAGCAAACTACATTTTTTGTTATTGTTTTAATGTGAGAGACCCCTAGCTGCAGAAATGATATATTTTACAGTATATTTAAATATATTTTGATATATACACTGTAAAAAAAATCCTACAGGAATTTAGTGGAGATGACAAATCTTTTCTCATTAACGTAACATAAATATCAAGTATTTTTGACTTAAAATGATGAGTTGCATAAATGTACTTGTGAACATGTTTTTGTCAAGTAGATACAACTGAATTAATCAGTGTATTTGACTTCAAAACTCTTTTAAGTTAAAACAAATAGTACATTTTTTACAGTGTATGTACACACACACACACACACACACACACACACACACATATATATATATATATATATGTATATGAGGAAGATTTGTATTGAGATAGATTTCCCAGCTCCCACTGCTGTAGCAACATACAGGTTCAACCTCTGGCCATATTCTCATGGATCCAAGATGACACATTTCTGTATAATTCCTCATGCAGCGTACAGTATGTAGATTACGTGCTATGTGATTTCAGAGATGGGGATCACCCTCAGACCTCCCTGCCAACTACATACTGTATTTGTTCTTCTGATTACATCCACAAAATGAGAAATAAAACAACAGCTTATGGCACCGCAGACAGCCTGAAGCGAGCTATCTGGGGGCCCTCTATCATCCTTGTCTTCCATTCCCCCCTCCTTTATAGAAGCCTTGGCCAAACCTTATCATCATTTCTCCCATTTGAATAGTATTACAGACACGCCGGCCAGGGGAGATGGAGATGTCATAAAAAATTTTATTGATTTTTTTTGCTAGTTGTCGTCATACATTAATATCACCAAATAACTGTACAGCTCCTGTTTTAAGCGCAGCTTTTGTGGAATGTGTCACAGCCCCCCCCACCCTCCCAATATGTCGTAACAGATTCTGGTGACGTTATCTTTCCGGTACAGCATGACTGATCCTTTTGCATCTTGTCAGGCTTCTCAGAGAGAGGCCTTTTTGACATGCACAGCCACGCTGTTGCAGGATTTGACGTGGCATGATGAACAGTAGACTTTCACTGTGGGTGACCTCCTTGTCCCAACCAAGGACTGTGGTACAGTGGGTGAACTGGAGTGTGAGTATGAAGATATATAGCTGCACTGGGACATGTTCACAGTCAGACATTTTTCCATATGAGGACTCCAGCATCACTCCATGAAGATTTTTCAAAGTATTTGTTATTGCGATGTAGAGGTACTTATCCATAGTCAGTGTATTACCTACACGAGATGCTGGTCAGCACTCCCCCAGCAGCAAAAAATATTTTAGCCACTTAGAAAAGGTCCACCTAAAAAGTTTAAGTGTACACTATATTTAGAATATATATAATAATAATATATATAATAAACAGGAAACTGCTGTTACATAAACGAAATATCACTCTTTCCAAACCAACCAGACTCCATGTGAAAAATCTATTATTTTACATTGCAGAACACAAGAGTTGCTGGTCTACCGCTGCCTCAATTTGTTAGTTTTTTGTGTTATCGCATGACTTTGGTGTTTTGAAAGGGACAGTTCGGATTCATTACAGTTACACAAAAACACAAAGTAACAAAGCGAGGCAGTAGTAAAAAAAAAAACAACTCCTGTGTTCTGCTAGTTAAAATGACTGATGCCACCTATGAAGTTTGGTTGGTTTGGAGAGAGTGAAACCAGTGAAAATATTCTAAATATAGCGTACACTTGAACTTTTTTTGGAGCTAAAATGCCTTTTGTTTCTGATCCCGTCCACAGCAGTCCATTGCTCGGCGTCTGCGCTGGTGCTCCTCTTAGTTTCTCCAAACCGAGGGCTTATCGACAGCTGTCTGCTGTAGGTAATACACCGATAAGTACCTCATACACTTCAAAAATTCTGAACTATCCCTTTAGCACAGAGAGCGGCACTATGTGTGTGTGTGTGCACTTGCCATGCCAGTGTATGTCCCGATGTGTCTGTGATGTCCTCTAATGACAGATTCACACCTTCACGAGACAGCACCAATGTCCACACGCTTAGGCTGTTGTCCCCATTCCCCTCCGCCTATCCCAGAGTCTTCTCTTCAACTCGCCTGGCGTGAGCAGGTGACAAGCTCTCTGGAGGTGTGAGTGTGTGTGTTTACCTTTAATGCTGGTCACACACATTCTGTCAGGTGTCACTCACATGGACTGGGTAGAGATTGAGCTGGGAGTGAAAGGACTGAAGTGGAGGAGTGTGAAAGACAATTTAGTCTATACTATACAGACATTCGAGTTGTGTGCCATACTTTGCACTTTTAAGGATACTGACCAAATTACATCGTACTGCAGAGTACTGCTTCACATTAAGTCAATTGGTGTCAAATTTCCTTTTATTAGTTTTGGGAGCACGTCTGAATGAGAGAGTAACTTAGAATACAGAGAGAGCAGTGTTACCTTCTCCAAGTCTCAGTGAGTCAGGACAATAGCGCACCAAAAACAGTCACATGTGTGGTTAAACCTTTGAAACTTGCAATATTTGTAATGTGAAATGCAAAGCCTGAATGGAGAACATGTGTAAACAAACACAAGATGTATGTGAAAGCTGGAAGGTGTACAGCTAAGGTTGATACACCTGCAGCTAGTGCCTAAAAAGTGTAACTTAAACCTCAATAGATGGCAAAACTTTGAGTGAGGCCTCGACAACTTGATCAGCATCTTCAGGTGATTAATTAGCTCACTGGATAAGCAGTCGTTAAGATGCTAGCGTAGCACTTTTGTTAGCATTAGCCAACACTCAGCCACTAACTGTGTCCGAAATGCCTTACAGATGAAACATGATATTTAGCCTACTTATTAGTATGTCAGAAACTTAAGTATGAAACCAATTTTTGTGAAGTGCATACTGTTAATGGAGAAATATTATAGTATGCAAGTGCAGTCACATGTGCCTTCTCCACGACACAAATAACAGCGTTAAATGCCCTGCTGACAGACTGACAGGCTGCAGGGTGTAATGACAGGTTTGGGAAGGATTTTATTTTAGAATTTAATTAAATTTTTTAGTTTTTTTTTAAAGTAGTGTTGACTTTTAGAGGTTTGAATTTATTTCTTTGCAACTGAAGTCACATTTTTGTTTACAGAGAAAGTTAAGTACCAAAGAAAGGTATCATTGGGTACTGATACAGAGTTCCAGGTACCGTTATCGTATCAGTTTAAATGTTAACGGTACCATCCTTAAGAGTACTCTTCAGATGGTATGGCTAGTAAGAACCAAACAAAGAGATTACACACACAACAACCCAACTTGTATACTGCTCACTAGCATTGCTCTAAACAAAAGTCTACCCTATACACTCCAAGCAACCTCCTCCTCCCTCTGCCCCCCCAAACAAAACTCAGCACAAAGTCGTGACACAAACAGGCACCAACGAGGAAGTCAGCACAAAAAAAATCGGAAGGGGTCAGCATATGTCCAGTCAGCGTACGACACCTCGTAAGACAACTGTCCCGACCAAGCAGATTGGGTCTCTCTTACAGCTTCGGCGTGGTGTGCTGTGCAGCTGTGTGTGCATGCATGTGATGCACTTAACTCCGTAGTGTGTGTGTGCGTGCACTCACCCGTGTCACGTACAATACTACACAAGTGAAGATAGGGCAGAATAGCAGGAGAGCTGCATGAGCAGATTTGGGTGTTGCCCTCAGGGTGTGTGCACTGTAGTCTCCATAAGCAGTGACATGACAGGGCCTTGAACCCATATTTTTGGTGGGGCTTCATTATACTTCAGGTCCAGGTAATGAGGTTGGAGACATGGTCCTGAATTTTATCACTAACCAGGAGCTTTTTTAACTTATAAAAGAAGGTCCCAACTCAGTTTTCAAGAGTGAGAGAGAAGAAGTTATTATTAGCAATGCTAGCATAATTAATTCTGCTGCACATTTCAACAGTTTTCTGTCACAAACTCAAAAAATCCCAATCTTGTATGCAGCAAGAAACTTAAACTCAGAACAGATGTCACTTTATTCAACATACCCATGTTGAATAAAGTCCAAACTGACCTGACCTGAACTGTACAGAACATTTTGGTCCCTTGTGCCTTATAGGCGAATGCGTGCGTTTCTAATCTATTCTGTACTACCAAAAAACACAAGGTACAACTTGCAAAAAGTCTTGGTCCATGTGTGACTTGCAAACAACAATGCATGAACTTCTCATCCATAGCCATGACTGCTTTAATTGGTCTGTTGAACCCTACATTTGGTCTGGTGAGACTAGAGAACACCTTTTCAAGCAGATCCATGCCTTTGGAGTCAAGGGTTTTCAGATTTGGGCCTGGGTCCCTGGTGTTAAAGCACCCTTATTTATGCCTCAAACTAATTCAGTCTGGTCTCACCACTGACTCGTCACTAGCTCTTAGCAACTCATACAGATGTGGACCCGCATCGGGCTTTGAAATGACTTTAAAATAGACCCATCCAGAGAGGTACAGTGGGTGGATGGTTCTTTCACCCAGGAGAGAGGGGCTGGTGTCCCATGTGACACCAAAACTTTCGTGTTACGTGTCACTTCGGTGATGTCACTTGACGTATGTGATGTAACATGCTTATTGTAATCCTAAACATGTCTTATCCTCAACCTACCCAAGTAGTTTTGTTGCCTAAACCTACCCAAAGTGTGATGGTTTCACAAAGTTAACCACATGTCAAAAAGCCTTTCTGGAACTTCTCATACAGCTGCTAAAAAGGGTATCTTGTTTATCAGTATGAGATGCTGAAGGATGTGACAAAGTAGCGTCAGTAATTGACGAGCTGGGATGAGAACGGTTGGATGCTTACAGCGTCTTATAGTGCCGTGAATGGGTTAATACTGAGTAAATTGACAGCCCAACGTGTCTCATACAAACACTGTAGGGTACCTGGTGCCTGTATGAGACGACGACGGGCAGTGACACAACGCTGCTATTTGAGTTGGGGTGAGAACAGGTTGGCTATTTGGGTAACAATATTTAGCCAAAATATTGCTTTAAATGTAGCCATGTAATTGAATCAAATCTTGTACAATGTTAACAAAAATGTAAAGTAACTGTGGATAATGCATATTTTATAAAGTGTTTAATTTATGTTGTACACGTGCCCTGGAGCAGCTAACTTAATACAAATGCCAGGACCAAAAGAAACCGGTGAAAATAAAGATCTATTAGACATCTTGTAAGACTCTGACTATTACAAAGCATAGTCATTGTCTTGATAATAAAATCTGAGTCATCATTTTTGTCAGTGGCACATTGATTGCGGTGCACTACAGTCATGGATGTGGTTCCCTATTTGTTGTTTGTGTTCTGCCTTCCACCACAGCCACTGATCCATCCCAAGTTAATCACTCCAAACAGCATTACAATTAGTGCAGTTTGGAGTCAAACATCCATCTCCTGGTCTATCTATCACCGTTTTTTTCTCTATGTGGTAATATTCCCCAATTAAAGCATTATTGTAGCCTACTTCATCAAGGGCTAAAGTAATCAAGATTAATCTCAGTGAGCTGACACGCGCTGTTTGCTAAGGAACACACAGAACAATTGCTCTGGGCGAGCATCATTAGGAAATGCAATAAAATTAGGCAAACTGATTATATTTCAGAACTGGGGAGCAAAATAAAAACACAATTTGGGGAGGGCTTCAATTATGGCGGCTGCGCTTGCTTGTTTGAACATCAGCCATTAAACCACTTTACAGTTTGAATGCTTGGGCACAAGTTTGGTGTGTGTGTGCGTGTGCTTATGTATGTATACAGTATATATGCCTAGAAATGAGGGTGTTTGTGTACATCCCCCATCCTGTCTCCTAGAAATTCATTTATATTGCATATTTGTAACAGCAAATTTGTTTTGAGGGAAACGTACTGCCAACTGAAAAAGAAAAACTTCTGTTAAAGGCATAATATGCAACCTTTTCAAAACAAAAACACAATATACAGACTCTAAAACATAATCCCTTTCAATCATCACTTATGACCCTCTAGAAGTGTGTGGGGGAGGCTGTATCTACAAAGATCCTGCCTCCTGCCTGTATTTTTCATTGTTTCGCTGTTCTTGGGATGCTTTACCAGCCCAAGACATCTGTATTTGATATCCTAGGAAACTATATTTCTGGTGTGTTTATGATCAGCTTGGGGAAATCCTACTGATTCTACCGTTAACATAATGAGGAAATGTTGTTAATTAACATACCTGGCAAGTCTCAAAAATGGCAAACTAGTATTACACAATCCACTTGAGATTTATTTAAGAACATTTTACCAAAATGAAGACCTAACCTTAAATGCAAACTATGCAAGCTTTTCCCAAAACAAACTACAAACCATGGCTACAAATCCTGGCTTCAAATCCAAAAATAACCCCTCTCAATCATCACCCAACCACCACCCATCATTTTGCTGTGTTCTGGACACTTTAAAACCAATATTTGACGCCCTGGTAATGAGACTCAACAGTCAACTATCTTTCCGCTGCATTTACAAGAAGCAACAGACAAATCCTATTTATATTTATTGTTGTCTAAATTTAAAATGTCACAACCTTCCCTTAACCCTATCCAAAATGCTTTTATTATCTAAACCTACCCCAAACAGATCCTTTACCAACCCAAACCTTGGTATTTGACATCCTGTGAATGAAACATAATAATCAGCTATTTTCCTGGTGCATTTACAAACATCAACAGACAAATCATACTTATTCTGCCTTTAACCCAAGTATTTTTGTTGCCTAAACATAACCAAAATCCTGACGTTCCCCTTACTCTAAACCAAAATGCTTTTATTGTCTAAACCTACCCCAAATCAAGTTGTCACCCCAACATAATCCTGAAAACAAGTTAGCAATATACAAACGTAATTTCTAGGAGACAGCGTAGACATCTCTGCATCCCTGTAGATGCTAATGTGTATTTTTATTCATGTTTGCGGATTTGTGTTGTTGGTGGGAGGAAGGTGGTGAGGAGGGGCCAGCCTGTAGCCACATAGACAGGCTTCCAGCCAGCTATTGACACTAACTTGGTCTTTGCCAACGGCTGCAGCAACCATTTTAGGCTCTGTTGTCAACTGGTATCTAATAGGGGTTAAGTGTTTTAAATTCTGTCTTTTGAGAGAAAAAAAAGCCACCGGAAGGCAAGTTTTCATTTAATTATAGCTCAGATGGGAGATGGGATATATGTGTTGTATATTGTGTGTTTGTTTTTTGTGTATGTGCGTGTATCTTCTATTTATGTATATGTGATTGCCACACTGTATTTGCATTTGTGAAATTCTATAGGTAAAGTACTTTGTTTATTTATTTGTTCCTGCCTTCAGTAGCTTGCTGGTGAGGTATACCAGGGCAATCTATTTATGTCATTCATGGCCACTCAGTAGTGAACAATACTCTGAAACACACACTGTGATTTGCCGGTTAGCAGTGAAACCGTTTTAAATGCTTATTAATCTTGCCTGGGGCCAAACTCTTCCTCCTCCTTCCCCAAAATGAGAAAATGAATGAAAATACATGGAAATATGAAAAATACCTTATCTTATCACCGTGTGGAGGTAATATTGTGTGATCCCTCGCTGAAATAGCTCTGAACATTCCATGAATATATTTTGAATATTCCCTTCGCTTGCGTTTGAATTGATGTACAGCAGGGCGTATATGCATTCATGTCGTCTGTCCCATGTCACGCATCGTCCGTATCACAACATTTTCCCAATCAACTCTGACATGAAGGGCCACTTTCCATTCATTTAGATTGGATGCAGGAATAAAATGAAATGGCCTTATTGTTTTTTTTCCTCCACAGATACGTGCTGGAGTCTGTCCCATACCTCAGATTACTGTACCTGGCGACAGATAGAAGCTAAGCTGAACTGACTGACATTAGTGATAACAGGCAGAATGGAGGTACTGTGTGTCTGTATTCAAAACCCACCACTTTCCCTCAGGTGTGGTCCCTATCACACCTGCTGTGTGTGTGAGAGAGAGTGAGAGAGAAAGCACAACCAAATGGAGGTTTACTCACCAGATTACTCTATCACCTTTGCTTTAAAGTTCCCATGAAATCAAAATCGATGTTTAAAGCTACTACAGGGACTTTTCAACTGGTCACTTTCTCTCAATTAAACACTGATGCCTCTATATGATCTACGTATGCAAACGAGACCATCAGCAAGAAGATTGCCTATTTCTATAGTTATTTTTAATGGCTGCCACCAGGGTAGATTCTCCTTGAAATCAGACGAAACAAGCCTATATTTACATTTTCCCAGACAAAGTTACAGTGAGCGGTACATTAGCCAGTTAAAATGAAGCAGGAGGATTTTTTATTTAGATAATTTTATTTTTGACATTATATTGTGATTATGGCACAACCACTTTTGTCCACAGGGTCCTCTAAAATCAAAAAAATATGAAAGCTCCTCATTGGAGCTTTAAGTGTTTTTATCACATTATGTATTCTGCTATAGGTCACTTATACACCATCTGCCCCAATGATAACAAAAAAGGTGTTTTGTAGATGTAGTACAATTGAATATAGTAATAGTATGGTAATTTAATGGTATTTCAGAGTTTGTCTTTTCCTGGAAAACAATTAAAACTGTTGATGACTCATCCTGCACTTGGGGATGTATACTAAATTTATGTTGAATGAAATGCTTTCTCACTTATGACGTCACTGGCGCATACAGAAAATACAACCATTTATGGATGTGGACTGCAGTGTTTCTGGGTAATAGACCTCACTGTGCAAAAGCACAACTTTGTAACTTTATTCACAGATTTGGGTGAAACTGAATCATATTTTATGGAGAAAATATATTTTCTGGTTTTCCCACTGATATTCTCCAAGTGCTCAGCGCCAACTCTCAGTGATTTAATTACAGAAAGGATGGACAGATGGATTTAGCTTACTTGTTGCTGAAGTGGCTAACCATAACTGTTAGCTGTTAGCTGCCACCAGCGGGCAACAGAACCGGGCTCAGCAGCCTCCCAGTAAAAATGTCTGGTCACTGGGATGAGGACAGCCTTGGAGACCGACAGGGAATACAGTACAGAGATCGTTTGCAGAGTTTCCTGATGGACCGATAGCTTTAGCAGCTTACTTGTTGGAAAAGTAGATAACCATGTCTGTTAGTGGGCAACAGAACTGGACTCAGCAGCCTCCCAGTAAAAACAGCAAGTCACCAGGATGATCACAGCCTTGGACACCAACAGGGAATACAGTATCAAGGTCATTATGGAGTTTGCTCAGGGACAGACAGCTTCACCAGCTTACTTGTTGCTACAGTAGCTAACCATGACTTTTAGCTGCCACTAGCGGGCAACGAAACTGGGCTCAGCAGCCTCCAAGTGAAGACAACCAATTACCGGAATGAGCGCGGTATCTGAGATGGACAGGGAGTACAGTACAGAGGTTGTTTACGGAGTTTCCTGATGGACAGATAGCTTTAGTTGTTGCTAAAGTAACTTGGCTAAGCGCCAGCTACTGTTAGCCTGGTTAGGTGTGACTAAATCCAGGGATGCCAAGAGCCTATTCCCTGTCAGCAAACTGGCCTCTGTTGGTTGCAGAGGCTGCTTTGAGCCTGGTCTGGCTGTGTTTACTGAGAGATTTCAGTTCGGGAAGAGTCAGCTAATATGACCACTCACCCACTCACTCATTGTCTGTGAGTCCATCCTTGACTGCCTGCTTTTACAGGAAACACCCAAGAAATACGCTCTCCACAACAGGGAACTTTAAAGCAATAAAGAAAAAAACAAGAAAGAATGATGGTGTGTTTGCGAATCCTTCTAGTTTCCATTACTCAGAAAGATAAGAAAGCAAGAGCGAAAATGTTGTCTCTTCCAACAATTAAAAGCCTTGTATTTGGTGTAACTGTACAGTAATACATCATGCAAGTGTGAAATTAAAATTCAGGATCGCAGTTTAATTTGAAGAATCTCTCTGCTCGAACAGATTTATTCTCAAAAACTGAAAGAGGCAACAATTTATCTCTGTTTCACGCCTGGCTTCCTCATTTGTATTCTATCTTAAACTTAAACTAAGTTTTCTATAGCGCTGAAAGTTGAAACACGAATGATATTTTTCACACTGATCCACTCTCATTGGTCAATTTGACCCACTGAAGAGCATTCTTGAATAATGTAATGGTCCATTTATTGGGGTCAATTTGATATTTGCAGGCCACATATGGATGAGAACTCAGTCAATACAATAACACACACATATGCCACAGTGTGATATTCATTGTTCTAAAAACATAATCAATATGCTCATAAAAAAACAGGACGACCTTTTGGCGCTCCGTGACCCTCTTGATTCTGATTAACCTTGCTCACATCCCGCCACTGACCTGTGCCTATAGACCTTATGAATTATAAATGCACCTCATTATCATAGTCCAATCGTTAAGAGATATCATACCCTGGATGTAAGTGTTTTCTCTTTGTCCCAACTGGGATGATTTTCTACCTCATTGTTTTTTTCCAGGGTTATCATATGCAATTTGTCGTCTTTCTTCTTCTTCTTCTTCTCTCCCGCTCCCTCCTTCCTGCATATTGCCAGACCTCCGAGGATGGGGCAATAGAAAATCGGAGGCGAGAAGGAGAGAAATAGTTAACAAACTCTGCAAATGATTGATGGGCTAATTTCAAGCCCCGAATAAAGCAGTTTCTGAAGTCTGTTGATTCTCCATTTATTAGGTAATAGAAACATTTATCAAAAAAGTCACATTTTTTGCTTAAGCAATAATTGCATTTTTAAGCCCTCATTAGGCCTTCCATGCATACATAATCCAATTGAATAAATACAGTGTTGGAGTGAAGAATTAATACCCCTCCTATATGGTAAACTGAAAGTTTGAGATTCTGCAGCTTGACTCCTGTTCACATGGAATACTACAGTGAAAAATACTCATAATAACTTATGTTCTAACCCTTCAGGATCCATTTAATATTTACTACTACTATAATTTTCCTTGTTGCAGTGGTCAGAGCACAAGCATACCTTTCACTGATGGAGGATGAACTAGAACCAAAATGTAGATTACTCATCTGTGCTAACCAGCATTCATACTGTACTCTATTTAATCTATTTGAATATTATTCCTCACAGCAAATACTGAAATGATAATGTTGAAAATGGACATGAAAAAATATATCTGAGAATACATAAATAGGCCTAACTGTCTGTGCTGTGGCTACTTACACTATAAATGATCTATTGTTAAAAATGGAACATGGGTAGATTTGTGATATTAAAGGACTAGTGTGCAGGATTTAGTGGCATCTAGCAGTGAACTCTCATTCTACTGTTCCTAGTGTGTAGGAGAACCTACTTCGGTCATGAAACTCACACAAAACAAAGGGCCAAATCTAGATCCAGTTTGTTTTGTCCGTTTTGGGCTACTGTATGGCGGTGCAACATGGTGACCTCCATGGTCAAGATGACCCATGCTCCCTGACCTGGCTCATTCTAATGCAACAAAAACACAGCAGTTGTTATTCTCAGGGAGTTATACTCTAATGAAAACAAACATATGAATATTCTACTCCATTTTTGCCTATTTATATTCTGCCAATAAATACTGTATTTGTTAATCTTCCTCACTGGACCTTTAAATCTGTGATTTGAATGTAGTGGTACAGTAAGACTTGACAGGCACAAATTAGAGTTAGCTAGTTAGGGAATTTAATTTAACTTTTTTTTTCTGCAATGTATTACATCCCAGATTATGGACTCAATTTACGGGCTTTTCCCAAATAGCTTCCTGGGTCACTTGGTGAGACCATAAATTCAAAAAGTGCTCCTATAGGCCTACATAGTGAGATTGAGCACATGATTCATTATCTACCCTCTTAGAAATAAAGATGCTAACTAGAACCACCAACTAGACAATAAAGTGTTCTTCACCTTATTTCCATAGAGAACCCTTTTTGGGTCCCTATAGTACATCTTATAAGGGTTCCATTGGGAACCCTTTCAGAGAGTTCTACATAGAACCCAACATAAAGGGTTACAGCTACAGTAGAACCATCCGTGAAAGGTTTCACCCAGAAGCCCCTATGAGAGGTTCTACAGAGAACCCTTCTATGGTGTCATGGTTCCGCCCACATCCCTCCTGGGGTTCTATACAGAATATTTCCACTTTCTAAGGGTGCAAACAAGAACCCACTTAGGGGGTCTATTGAAAATCTTTTCATACTATGTATAAAGGTTTTATCTAGAACATACTCAGGGGGTTACACAGAGAACACTGTTATATTCCAAGGGTTTTTATCTAGAAGCCACCCAGAGGGTTCTTTTGAAACCTCCTTTATATCTTGGTACAAAGAGTGCTTGAGGAAAGAGTTCAAGGATTTCAACAATCTTTCTTCCATAAAGGGTTCTTTGGATGAAAAGGGTCCTTAATAGAACTTAGTTCTACAAAGACCGCTTGGCAAACCCTGTCTTTAGGGCTCCTCAGAACCCTTGTTTCTGAGAGTGTATGTGACAACATGTGGATGAAGATGGCCCAAAATCCCACAATTCTGTCCCAGTTCACCATTGATTTATGAAAAGGAAGAAATGATTTCCAAGAGCAAAATCTGTGCCATACATCAAAATCAGGAAGTGTACCTTTAAATAACTGTTCCACATGAGTTCATTTAGGAAAGATGGGAGTTTGGAAAATAAGATCATTGCTAATGAAACTAGTATAAACCAGCATAAAACTATTTTTATAGTACTATAGTAAACTAACTGCATACTTTGACTTTTAGGAAACTGCCCAAACTTCAAATGCGTAACATGTTATCACTGATCTTTAAGATATTCCACTGCAACTTACATGCACACTACATAAGAGATGTGCTTATGTCACTACACAATACCAATGTGCTCTGGGAGATTTGTAAAAGGAAATTCAAGTTGTGACAGCAAGTGCAAATCCCTCGGCACAATCACTACATTCAAATGTTGTGTTCTGCTCAGTGTACAGTATCTTACAGCTGCCGTCTCTCGCTGACTGTACTGTTCAAAGGTAGATATGCTAATGCAGAAAGTAGTTGGACTACACTGCTACTGGAAAACAGCAGCAAAAATAGTAGCAAAACCATCCGCTCGGCATATACTGTATCAAACTCTTGTGTGTGTGTAGATATGGAAAATAGAAGAAGAGTTTGGGGTTGCCGTGGCCCACTTCTTCTCCTTCTCCTCTGTATTCCCTCTTTCTCTGCGGTGCTGTCAGTCTCCCTGGGGTCGGATCAGCGCCGCCGCAATAGGTAGGCCGAGGCTATCAAAGTACACGTTTTAACTTTTTAAGACTTTGCAGGTTGGCTTTGTTCTCCTTTTCTCTCTGTTGTGCAGGCTCTCTTGGGCCCTGGGTTGGGGAGTCTCTCTGGGTGCTGGTGAGTGGCTCTGGGCTATTAAAAAAAATGCAGGTTATCTACTGGGAGAAGTGGAGGAGCCTTTCAAATTGAAGTGAGAGCTCACGACCAAAGACGGAGTTTGGAGGGGAAGGCGGGGAGGGTGTGTTGGTTTCGGTGATGAGTATGCATGTACGTATACTGTATATATGGAGGTTTACATGTGTATGGTGTTGGTGTGAGTAATGCAGGGGAACGTGATCATTAAAAGTCTGCTGTATTTCCTCCCCCTTCCTCGCTTTGCAAACCACAAACCGCCCCCCTACCCTATGAATGCACACATACATGCATTCACACAAACACACACAGACACCCGCCTCCCTCCCCCCTCCAAGCACACACACACATCTGCTGCATCCACCACCACCACCACCACTACTACCACGTCTCCTACCAAAAAACCCCGGGCTCAAAGCCTTTGGGATGATTTGATTAGCAATGATATCTGAAAACGGCCTCATCGTGCTAACAAGATTAAGCTGAGGCCCTGTCTGTTTTCAGTGCTGGAAATTTGCTAGGTGATTAAAACTGGCTCTCTCTGCTGGAACAGGAGCCTTAGCTGGCTAGTGGGACCGTTGCCAGGTAACAAGACATGACTGCTGTTTTGATGTGGCTACATACGCAAAAGGCTAAAGCCACAGTAGGCTGCTAGGAGATAAAGTGGAAAACCTCTGTCCCTGGCCAGGCTCATTCACATGACGTACAGTGCAGCTACTCCACAGATGAAGCACTGAAAAAACTCCATCAAAGCTCTACTCCGTGATTATCAGGAGGCATTTAACCACCAATATACAACAAAGTCCAACTTTTTGTTCTCTCCAAGTATTGATGGACATAAAAAATCTTGCTTGATTTTCATTATAGGACTCATTCACAGTGTTTGACTTAAAGGTCCAGTGTGTAAGATCTACAGGGGTTAATGGCAGAACGTGGAATGGAAATGGAATATAATACATAATTTTTACTGGTGTATAATCACCTGAAAATAAGAATGATTGTGCACTGCAAAAAATAGTTGAGAAAATTAATAATTTAAAGGCAACTTCCTTCACTAGATTTTTGAGATTTGAAACAAACTCAAGTTTTCAAATAAACTAAACAAACTTTTGCCAACCCATAATCTTTAGTTGAGATACCTAACCTTTAGTGAAGATATTTGAATCTTTGTATTTCAGCAGTTGTTCACAGTGAGCTGTGAACCTCATTTGTCATTATTTGGGTGCTTGAAAATTAAATAGTTGCAATTTAAAAATAGGAAATTATTAACCATTTATCACTTTCACTTCAATTAGTTTACTCAACAATTTTTGAAATAGATTTTTTTTTTCTAAAACTCAAAGATTCAAGTTTATCGAAAGAAGAAAAATAAATTATCTCAACAGAACAGTAGTAGTTGGGAAAACGTTTTCTGTACTGTAAGAGTGTAATAAACTGTAAGAGTTTGTATTGGGCCCAAAACACAAAAATCTATTGAAGCTGTCATAGAACTTTGAGTTTTCTCAGGCTTTTTGTTTTTAGTATCTTAGAATGAGTTCTTTATATCCACAGAGGGCACAGGTCCTCTTCCATGGAGGCCGCCATGTTGCAATGATGTGTTCTACAGTAGCCCAGGATGGACAAACCAACCACTGTCTTTAGATAGGGCCTTTTGCTGGTTTTGTGGCCACAGTAGGTCCTCCTACATGCTTTGGAAGGGGAGAGGGGGACAAAGTGTTTGCAATCTGCAAGCTCACCACTAGATGCCACTAAATCCTACATACAGGTCCTTTAAGCATCAGCTTTTCCCAAAAAATAAATATCCAGTCATCTTGAATTCTCTAATAACACTTTGTTATCTATTCCCACTGTCTAGATCAGTGGTTCTCAAACTTTTTGAGTCATGACACCCAAGAAAAATCAGATTGGTGTTAGCAACCTTCATTCCCCACGTTTCCTTTCATGCTGGTCTTAGTAGTTTGTTCAGTTTGCTATTTTATGTTACAAAAATGCTAGTATTAGCTTTTGTTAGTGTTTGTGTCTGTCCAGAACCTGGTGGCTTATGTTGGTAATTGTCATTTTTGTGTTGGTTTATAATTTTAACTATTATTGAGGTGACTGTTACAGCTGTGTTTTACATATTTTTTAATGTTTGTCCCTTATGTTGAATGTCTAAAGGGCTAATGTTACTGAGAGCTGCTTCCCAGCTCTCTTTCTGTGCTGCTTGCAACAATATGTTTTTAACGTATAATGTTTTTGTTCTCCACAATCATCTGATGACACATAGAAATTACATGACCCCAGGTTGAGAGCTTATGATCTAGAACATGAAAAAAAAAAAGATTTATAGCCCCAGTTGTGCCACTGTTGCTTAACCCTGACAAAGACAGTAGCTGAAAATAACATGTCCTTGCTCAATTTTAATCTCTCAATTATATTTTTCATGTTATATTTTCATGTGACTCTAATATATCCTATGTTTTTGCATTAGGTTATAGCAACTAGTGGCTAGTAGGAAACATGCTGTTACTTACGCTGAATAAATTGTTCAGCTACACAACTCAACACAATGTACAGTATAGTAGATGTTTTTTCAGCATTTTAATGCAGAAATCTTATATATTGTAGCAAAAAAAAAACATGTTTAAAAGTGCTAATATCAATATGTGAACCAGTATGAACAAATCTATATATATATATACAAACATATACATGCATGAGTGATGAATTTCTCTTCTGAAATGATCACCCTCATACCATCATCTCCTCACTGAATGACTGATGAATCGTGTCCCCTTCAATTCAACATAAAGTGAAATGCTTCTTAATGACGCCTTTCAGATGTCATCAAACTTCCATGTGGAGAATCCTCTTTTATGGATCATCATGAATCACCAATTACAGAAACTCCCACACAAGGTCTCATAATTGCTAAGGGATGACTTAACATCAAATGTGGCAATTTATTGCCCACAGTGTGGCAATTTATTGCTCTCACTAAACCTGTTGTTGGGCCTTAAATCATTGACCTTAAGTGTCAGAAAGGCCTGTTTGATGAGTGTCAGTGGTGACAATAAGCTTGGAGCGTTCCTCCTTTACAATAGCAGGGGGTGGATAGCACCAGTGTGTATGGATACAATCCCTCACACACACATGCACACACACACACACACACACACACACACACACACACACACACACACACAAACCTCCTCCTCCTCCCTGTTATTAAATTTGCCTGTTAATTTTCTCTAAGGGTTCGATGTAATTAATGGACCAGTTTAGAACGGCCAGCGAGACCCACGCCGCCGTCACTATCCTCGTCCCCGCGGTCAGTCATGAAGGGCCACTCCAGAGGCCCACTGGGGTCCCCTCAGCACAGGCGCCAGGCCCTGTCAGTCACATGCCCACCCTGGGACCAGGTCTGTCCATCAGGAGCAGAGAGACAGAAAGATGGAGGCATGGAGGGACAGTATGTTTGGCTGTGGCAGTGTTCCCCTCAAGTGGCTGTGGTTGTGCTCATTACTGCCCATTTACATTTCATCAGCAGGCTAGCTAGCCCCGCGCTGTTAGCACCACCGACTCATTAGCACTGAGGGGGGAGTGGGGGGGCAAGGAGGCAGGGGGGGGGAGGAAGAGTGAGGTGTGCAAAGGCCTCAGGCATCCAGAATCTAAAATACACCAGAGGGAGGTTTCAGAAAAAAGAGCAGAGAGAGGCAGCTAGACAGAGAGAGCTCGGCCATTGTGGCTGTGTCTGATCAGATAAAACAGAGAGGAAAGGAGGAGGGATTTAAATCGATATGTAATAATGTCCAGTGCTGTCTCTGTCTCTGGCCCTGCCCTTTCCTGGATGAGTAAGAGCATGAGAGTCTCTATCAATGGCTGGCTGCGTTTACACACAAACAAATGATCTGCTCTTTGTGCCGCGCGTCTCATCTCCCACACGCCTTTCTGTACAAACATGACGTCACGTTTCAATGAAAGCTGTGGATCTCTAAATCTGGTGGTTTGAAATCTTTCAGGTGAATTAAGGGATTGAGCTTTCTGTTTGGGTGAAGAAAATATCTCTTCTTGTGAAAGGTAGAACCAGTAGGATTTGTCTGAGCTGCTCATGAACGCACCGTAATGATTGTTGAGTCTCTTTGCCAGCATGTCAGATACTGATATCTTGCATTGGTGAAACAAAAATTTACATATACAAGCAGAGGGCAGAGTCAGATACAGACACCACCACACACTTATATGGGTCATAGTGATAGAAAGGGATTAGGTTTATGAGTCTAACATTCCTATAAACTTAACAAACAATTAAAAAAAACATTTTTTTCATAACCCACAAAGGCATATTTTGTCCCAGAACAATTAATAGATAAACAAATAAACCTGTACTATATGATGATTGGTTGCATCTATTAAAAATCTCATATGCTTGTTAGCAAATTAGGGTTGAAAGATACAGAATTTTGTGGCCAAAAGAATTCACAATTACAATCATGATATCAATAGAACATTTTAAATAAAACTAATAATACTATCAGTGAAATTTATCTTCGTGATTTGTCTCTTTTCTGGCAAATGAATTACACTCAAAATATGAGTGTATGGAGATGGAGCATCTGTAACCATAACTGCAAAAGATTTACACAACATTATCATATGTCACATATGAAAATGTCACAGTTTTTGTCATTAATATATCGCTGCCCCATGAGTGCGAATTCACTACTGGTGTCATTTTAGGCCTTTGACCCAACAGAAAATTTAACATGGTTTTAGATATTATTATAAGTACATGTAATAGAACCCTGTGCATGGTTGGTCTGTACAAATACAATTTGTTTCATGAGTTTGAAATACACCAAAGAAGTAAACTAAGATCACATTAAGATCACTTGTCATTCTATTTTTATTGACTTTAAAACTGCACATTGCACATGAGTAAAGGCAAGAAATATACACACATAAACCATGGACATTCATAAAATCACTTGAATCTGTTTATTTAATTGAACATTAATTTGTAGTTACAGTTACCTACGGGAAATTTTTGGATAAAATGTGTGTATTTAGATTTTAAAAGAAAGTTGATTGTGAAGTAATAATGTGCCCAGTGCACAAATCATGATGCAAAAAAAAAAAGAAAAATGACTAAGCAATACAAGAATTAAGATATGCGAGCCCCTCATAGTGATCCAAGTCTGCAAGAAACTCAAGTAGTGGTGCGTGAGACAGAAATTAAGTGCCTCAATCCCACCGGTCTGTTGTAAATTAATTTGATGGTAGGTACATCTTTATAACTGGACAACTTGTACGGGTCTGAGATATTTCAATATTAAAATCTAAAACAATGCTGACTGTATTTGATATTTCAATATGTTTTATATACTCAACGCAGATACAACATGAAAGGAAAAAAAAGAAAATAAGTAAAATAAAGGTAAATCACCTCCTGATTTGTGCCATAAAACAATAGTTTTTAGTGCTGTAAAATAACCCACCAGATTTTCTCAGAAATCTGCCAAAAAAATATGCAAATGTTGACTGCAAGACCTCTGCTAAATGGTCTCCTCTGTCTATAATGATTATAAAGAAAAGCAACACCGCCGAGCTGCAGAATAAAAATCTAAATTCTTATCAAACAATTAGTGTGAGACTTCATAATTGTATCATTACAAATATATAAAAAAAATCAATCAACACTGCATATACAGCACAGTTTTAAAGACAAGAAGTAAAGTGTTGCGCCCACTTTCAGCACACAGTCTCACCAGTCACCCTGCAGACACCAACAGAGACTTGGCTGGGTGGTGAAGAGGGTGAGAGTGGGTGGGGGCCAGAAATTCCTCTTGACTATCAAACTCCAGACAGCAGAGAGACAGAGAGAGAGAAACAGTGGCTGAGACAGAGGTGGTGGTGGTGGTGGTGGAGGTGGGGGGGGGGGGCAGAGAGACAGAGAGAAGATGTGTAATGGGATATGAGATTAAATACAGTATGTCTGCCCTCTTCTGGTCACCATAGCCACCATCCACACTGACAGTCCCCTCACCGCGGGGGGAGGGGATCGGGGTGGAGGTGGGTCCGAGAAGATGCGAGAGGCAGGAGAGACGTAGAGGAGGAGGTGATGAAGGGATGAAGGAGCGATGAGGAGGAAAAGAGGCACAGTGAAGAACTTACTGTACTTTGCAAAGCACTTCTGGCACACGGCGGACTTCTATAACATTTGCCTAAAAATAACACTCACTAAAATCACGAGGCAATTTCCATGACTATTTGTTATCTCATGTAACCCTCGTCATAACAATTAAAATTGTTTGTTTGTGCTGTGGTTATTATCCTATTCCCTTGTCATATCCACGAGGAAATTATAATTTCATATTATGTACCTCATTTGCTGTTAATATTAATCCAATATCATGTGAAATGACATTTCCAAGTGACTAAAAACTCCATGATATTCAAAATGTAATTAAACAGTGCTGCCATATCCTGCTATTTTCATGATTATTAAACCAATGGCTTGATTACGGGGAAAAAAAGAAAATAACAAAATGGAAATGGTTTGCCTCTGTTTCTTGACTGACAGCATTGTTTCTAATCTCATTAGCGACAGGAAATTGACTGCAAATGATGAGTGCACATTCCTAATATTACTAATTTACTTTAGCGCGCCGGGTGTTTCTTCAGCACCCGGTGTGTATTTGTTAGCCATAATTGCCACGGCTCTGACAAAAGGACAGTCGGTGAATGACACATAAACTGGGAGTGTGTGTGGTTTATGTGCATGTGTGTGTTTGCGCAGGAGCAGCTCATGAGCGTGTGTATGTGTGATGTGAGTACACAGGTTTATGCATAAATGTGTGTGTGTGTGTGTGTGTGTCCTCTTGGGGCCCACCTCTGCCTCTAGGTGCTATTGGGGCAGGTGTGTAGCCAACAGGCAGGAGTGATGGCTAGTTAGCCAACTCAGAGGTGAGAGGTTTAGTCTTAGAAGAGCTAGTTAGTGGTAGGCAGGATTAAGCTCTTTATGTCCATAGCAGATGACTCCTCATTCTTCCTTGCTGGTTCAGGTTTGTTTGGAAAAATTCAAAAATTGGTCCCACTGAGGTAGACACGTTTTGTGGTTATATCGAGGCCTCGGGCACCAATCTGAGGCAATGTGCTTTAGATGGGAAATTCTGTCAACTATTATAATAATGTTTCTCTTGGCCCGGATTATTTACAAGCCTAAATTTGAAACACATTATTAACAATAAATTTATCTGATCCTACATCCTTGCGATGGATCAATATAGGACTCGCATACTGGGTTGCACAATCAAAGATTCATTTCATCTAAGGGTAGCATTAATCAGAGTTGAAAATGAGCAAATCCAGATGTAAATCCAGATTAAAAAATTAAGCAGAACTCTGTTGCACAATTAAAAAACAATCTCTGTTGAGTAAAACCAAGTTTATTAATGTAAACTGAAAGTAAAGAGAATCAAAACAGTGTGGAGATGCTTGCTCACCCAAATAAAACAAATAATATAAAAAATAATAGAATAAATAAATAAATAAATAAATAAATGAAAAGGCGTATATTTGTTAGCTAGCTGAAAAGTTAACAAATGTCACATTGTTCACTAGAAACTAGAAACAGTGAACAAAATGTTACAAAGTTTGCTAGCTAGCTAAAAAATTAGTTAGCCTATTCATGATGGCGTGGCAAAGAAACTCTAATTTCTCCTCCTTTAAGAAAAAAATGGCCGAATTAATATATATTAATTAAATATTTAAAAACTCACAACAGCATAGTAATTTTATTTGTTTAAATGGATCAGCCGAAGTGAACTCAGCTGGGTCGAGTCCGCCCTCAAATTTCTGCAACAAACTTGATTGTTTTTCTTTAAAAGGCAGCCTGTTTTAAAGTTAAACCTCTTCAAGTGTATCTGAAAGTTAAACTGATTTAAAGAATTGAATCTTTCTTCATTTTGAGATCGTTTTAAAGATGCAACATAATTTGAAGTTAAGCCATGATTTAATCCGTTTCAAAATTCATCCTTGCTGATGCTATTCAGCCTCAGGTAACTTAAAATTGCATACGCTTAATGCAATAATAATAATCAGACTTTTATTGAATAAAATGAAGCTCTTGAAAACTAAACCTTTTTTTTTAGCCTACATAATGGTGCTGAAATCGTCAGCTTAACTGAAAAGACACTTTGCTTGTTTTTGCAGCTCATGTATGAACTTGCTATATTGTTTTCATTCATGCCAGTTCCACTGTTACGTCTCCTTGGCCGCTGTAAAAGAGATGTCAATCCCGTTGTGACATATGGGTAAATAAAGATTAAATATGAACGAAAAAGTGAAAATATCGATTTGGTACAGGGTTTATTTCTGAGAGTACAGTTACACGTTTGATGTGATAGCGAGTTGTTGTGCCAGGGAGTAGCAGCAGGTCTGTGTTTGTGTTGGTCCGTGGTTTACTATGTTTTTGATACTGTGCCAGTGTGTGTGTGTGTGTGCCAGTGAATGAGTGCATCCACCTGCTTCTGTGTTTATCTGTCTGTTTGCGTGTTCATATGTGCACTGTACATGTTTGGCTGATTGTGCATGTGCCTGCTCGCCTTTGTGCATGTATTTGTGCTTGCCTGCCTCTCTCTGTACTTGTGTGTGTGTGTGTGTTCCCCTGGGCTTTTAGGGTAAGCCTTCGTGGCCTTGTGCTCCTCATCAGACTCTGTGTCTGGGGGCATGGCTGTAGGGTGGGCCTCCACCGCGGGGACCCTGGGACCGACGGGGGACAATCACTGCTGCCTCATAGCTGCGAGGAAGGAGACAGACAGAACTGCACGGATAAAAAGACCGCCCAAAAAAAGAGCATGAATTTTGTTTGCTCTCCCATTTTTGTCCTTTTTTCACTCCTCTCCATCCCTTTTTTGCCCCTAATCCCTCCTTCCTCCCTGTAAGGATCTGCCAGGAGTTTCACAAGATATCACCTTTCACAAGATTATGTTTTGTATGTGTATGTGTATGTGCGTGTGTGTGTGCGCGCCCTATTATATGTGTATTTTAAGGGAATCTTCTGTCAACACTTCTTCATCTGCCTGGTCACATGATCTGGATCTGTCACACAGCGAGGCAGGCTTCTTCCTGTGAAAGAGCTCCGGAAGGATAAACCTTACCTTCCAAAAAAAAAAAAAAAAGTATCTCTACATTTATGACTCAAGTATTGTAGTACTCAAATTGTTGTTACCTGCTTTTGCACATCTGCAACTATTACCTGGATTATGAAATAAATTCCTGTGAAAATATGAATTATTTGTAAGCCTGAAGGGAATTAAAAACTACTGGTAATTACCACTTTTGAGAGGGTGAATGGAATAAATTCAATGCTTTCTGCAACTGACAGGTTGCCCTCCTTAGTTTTTGTTACTGCACCTGTGAAGCTTTTCATTTGCACACCGCACATATGCAGTTTAAAGTGATAACAGTGAAACACAAGATCACTGATTCCACAGAGAAAAGTTTTTCATAGCTGACAACTGTGAATTTTGTGGGATAAAATTATAACTCTCTCTGGCTAGCTAATGTAATCTAATACTTTTGCGTGAACTCCTTGTGACAGCTGATTTTTTTAAAAATGTTTCCATCTGACACATTTTAAATTTTAAAATCCTGGGAAACGCTCTGAAATGTGTAAAGTTACTGAACAGCTCTGCACATTATATAACATTAATGCTAAAGCTAGCCTGCATCCCAGCAAACACCGAGTGGATGGTGAAATATGACACATATACATTTAGGATAGATGAAAGAAATAGATTAAGGGCAATCTCATTAACAAAAAAAAACAGGAAGTACAGGGATTAGATTAAGTGAAACAGACCTTAAAATCGTCATCCATCCATCCAGCGCTGTTAGGAGGAGGGGCTTAGTGAAGGGTCAATTATGTTCATGCAATCCATCTGAATTTTCTCCTCCATTTTTGAATAAACAATCAAGTAATCACCAACAACCCAATGAGATATTTCTGTTTTCAATTAACCACAGAGTTTACCATGATCACTTAGCAGCATTGCTACAAGGTTAGGGGGATTTATTGCTGCTCCAGGTGTAATATATTACATCTCAACACTGCGTATTGATCCCAACCAAAGTTTCAGTGGACAGGAGCCACTTGTTTTGTCTCAGAAACTGAACAATCAAGTCTTTCCATCCATGATTTACGGTGGGGTCATATATAATAACGTACCCTGGACATACATCAACACAAACAAAGAACTAAACGCAATTTTGCTAAAATCTATTTGCCAAATTCTCAATCTGAGCTCCTATTCACTAATAGTTTCTTCGTTATTGTTTATAAACAAATAATCTACAGGCAGTTGTTCTTACTCTCTGGCATGAGAAATGACTGTTGCTGCTAATGATGTTCTATGCAAACAACGTAATAAGGCAGGTTAATCAGGCCGGCATGATTTTCTATTAGCTTTGTTTACTCAGTCTGCGAGGACTTCAGGGGCTAGTTTCATCTTAATAACAAAGGATCAGACTCAATGCTCTGACATTTGTTGCTGAAATCCACAATGGGAGCCAGTGACAAACTATGATAAACTGCAGGGAATGTTCTTACTCTGCAGAGAGGAGCCGCGCCAGTGAGACAGAATCTGATCTTTACAAACATCTTTGCCAAAAAAAAGTATTTTGAAACACGATAGGTATAATGAGAATGAATCCAGCAAAGCCCTAAAACAACTGTGTTGAAACCAAATCTGTAAAATGATTGCTTCAGTCTTCAGTCTATCACCTGCCTGTTTCAATATTCACTCTCATGCCATGACCTCATTTAATTATCTGTCTTCTCAGTGTCTGCGCAGCCTTTTGTTGTGTGTTGGATGCAGCATTTGTTGTTGCTCTTTGACTTTTCAAAGTGTTTCAGAAGTAACACAATTACAAAGCGCTGCTCTCTGACACATGACAGATTCAACCGCACACTCATCAATTCTTCTTTACACCGCGCCCTGCCGCCCTTTACAATGGATGCCAAATCTCAACCGGTGACTTCACCTAGATCGGATTACCTGCTCCCTCCTTCAATGGGAAGAAAAGTAGATTTCACCTTTGACCTCTGGGCTCTGTTGACAGGTGTCACACACATCAGCACTAGGTAAGGTTCATGCATAGTTCTGTGTTATGTTTAATACTATAGACGAGTCCTAAGCTAAGCTATAGACAAAGCTAAGCTGCAGCAAAACAGGTTCAAAGGCATGCACTGTTTGCACACATCTGGGAAACAGGAGCAACAGAACATTTAGAATTAGGTAATTTTAATACATGGATGACACATGAGCAAACCGCTGCTACCTTTAATGCTTTAATGATATAATTGACCCTTTCAAAGTCATTTTCAAAGTCATTTTTTACACTTTGATTTTTGTACAAATGAAACAACAACAAATAATGTGTCAATCAGTGAGCTGTAGGCAGATTTTGTTACCTTTGGTCAGAGACAGGCTAGCTTCCCCCCTGTTTTGATGCTAAGCTAAGCTAGGGGTATAAGTACAACTACTCAGATTATTGTAATTACGTCATTTTAGGGCCTAAACTAGAATTTAGACTAAGGACCTGCAATTGAATGCCTGCTATTGATAATGTGTGACTTTGTACTTGAGTGAGCGAACTTGAGTGAACTTGAGGTTTTCAGTTCTCTTTCAATCTTAAGCAAAGCTAACGGCTACTGACTGTAGCCTTGGTGATGAGATAAGAGAGTGCTATTAAAATGTAAAGTATTTTAGAAAATGTCAGACTTGCTTTAAAGACTGCTTAATTAAACAAGGATAAAATATTATAGAGATTTAACACATCTGCATGTGTGAATGTGACCAGTATCAGCCTCATATCGTTACCACTGCAGTTTTCCACTGAGTGACGCAGCAGGAGTTCCTCCATGGTCTGTCTTGTCAGGGAGCGAGGGATGAGAAACAGGAGGGAGTGTGCGGGTGTGTGTGCACGCATGCATGTGAGTGCGTAGGTAGGGGTGTGTGTGTGTGTGTGTGTGTGTGGACCGGGGGTGGAGGGGGTGATGGTGTGGTTGAGGGATCAGTGAGATGGAAAAACTCAAAAGACAAAAGGGTGTGTGTCATGTGCCATAACGGCGACCGCTCATCTGCTTTTTGGAGTTTTGGAAAAGAGACAGCAGAGACGGAGACAGACAAACCGACAGAAGGAGAGATGGAGATAGAGAGAAAGAGAAGGAGGGATGATCAAAAGGATTGCAGCCATAATGATGAGGCGTCTGACTGGACGGACGCTGTCTCCATCCAGTTTGCTCTCATCAATGTCAATGCTCCTCTGACAGACATGGCACAGCGAGTTGGAGATGGATGCCTTGCACTCATACACTCCTGTCTGCCCACACATGCACACACACACACACTTTTTGACATCACACCAGTGCCTGTCTGCATTAACACAAAACTAATGATGGCTAACATACATTTTCCAGTTTTGTTCGGTGTGTGTTTTGTTATGTGATTGGTTGTTAATCTGTCAGTCAGTTTTGACCTTATTTTAAAATGTACCTGCTTGCCTACTTCCTCTGTCTCTGAACTCTGAAGCACCCAAGAAAATGACAACAACCTTTTTTTTTTTTTTCAGACAGGATGACAGTAACCAGATACACGTCTGTTGGGATGACACAACACAGTATCTTTTACCTGACCCACGGATTCATGTCAATAGGGACGTGTTCTGGAAATCCCCGTCACAGATCCTCTATACTGTCATGGACACCTGCAGCCACATCCCACATCGCTGTTACAGACAGACACTGCCACAGCCCTACTGTCACACACACTTCAGAGTCAAAGCAGCCAGTAAAAGTCCCCGCACTGTTTATAAGAAAATATTACTTAAATTGTGTGCTAATATGCATGCGAGACATAATGTGGTGATTGGATTGGATGTACTTTGTGTGAGATGGAAGAGTAGGTCTACACTGCAATGGGTCAACAACAGGACAAAATATGCTATATAAGTCATACACAATATATTGTATATACATTTAAAATCAGACTTTATGTTTTAAGTCTTAATGCACTTATGTAGGCTACTGTTGTATTAAATGAGGATGGTATTTTGTAGTATGTGTATGATGCTTGATTTGCTGAGTTGACCCAGGCAGAAATCATGTTCATGGATGAGGTCATTTAAAAGTTTTATTCATGTTGTGTTAAGTCACAATATCCGACGTATCCTGTGTTTTTCAAGTGAGATTGCTTTACAGGTACTATATCCAAACATATTCTCCGTGGATGCACCAGGTGCAAAATGGCTGGAGGATTTATTTTTCAGAGAGAACCTATACTACCAGACTTTGGATGCCCAGAGCAACAAATGTATAAGCCCTCCAAAACACTGATTACTATTATGTTTGATTAACAGGAAATATGTTGTGGACTCCTCACAGTATCCACTCAACCTGCTTCGGTTCAGGCTGTTTAACTTCAACAGCTCTTCAAGAGGAGATTTTCCCATTCTGATAGACACCATCAATAAAGCCAGCTCCCATAATGAAGTGCTGTTTAGCATTAGCCATTCATAGCTTCAAGTGGGAAGCATAACATCCCACGGGTCGCTTTCACTCTTAAACCATAATAATGGCACTTTCATTTAACCCCTTAATATATGTTAATCCTAGGATGTCAATGGGTTCTCTTAACACTCATGCACAGGCTGTCGGGGGGCCGAGAGGCCGGCGAGGAATGAGCTGAACAGACAGACAAAGGCTGGCTTGAAAGACAGCCCTGATATTTGATTTAATAAGAGAGCCTTCCTTAAAACAAAGGCACACTGTTGGCTCTGTGTGTGCTATGATTTGTGTGTGTGTGTGTGTGTGTGTGTGTGTGTGTGTGTGTGTGTGTGTGTGTGTGTGTGTGTCATGGAGAAGGGATTGCATGTTTGACTGCATGTGTGTGCAAGTGAGTCTGTGAGTTTTATCCACCCACTTGCTGGTCTGCCCGGGCCCTCTGTTTGTTTCACTTCTCCTGGCTGGGTTGCCAGTTTGGGAGACTCCATGCCTCAAACGGCCAGCAGAAGGGTTTAAAGATAGGGTGGGGAGAGGGAAAGTGATGAATATTTAGAGCCCATTGAAATGAAAATCCCAGCAGCCCCTGGAGACCAGGGCTTAGAAGTCATTGCCGTAGGGATCTCCATCTGCTTTTACCTTTAGCATCTATCTATCTATCTATCTATCTATCTATCTATCTATCTATCTATCTATCTATCTATCTATCCTTTTTTTTGCAATGTGGAAGCCTATACATGTGTGAGGTAGCAGATGTCGGTCACACACAAATAAACATGGTGCTGTGCATACCTGCACCACTGTTTGTGTGCATTTGTGTGTAAGAGTGTGTGTGTATGTTTACTGTAGTATATGTCTCATAGAGGCCTGAGTGGTGCCTGGCTTTGACAGAGGCAGCCCACAAATCAGGAGTAAATCAGGACCTGGGGGCATGCCGGCTTCACTGAGGGGGAAGTGAGACATATTCACTGAGACCAAATCAGCCTCAATCTGGCCTCAGAGAGCCCTGTATACCACTGACCAACAGCGAACAACCACCCCACCCACAAACACAGGTTCTCTGTGTTTGTGTATGTAAGTTGTGTGTCTGTCTCAGGTGTTAGATGGGTACGAGACCTATTGTTTTCCTTTACTGCATAGTTAGATTGCACAGGTATTGGTAATGTTAATGAGGCAGGTACTTCAGTCAAATCAAACCTCCCAGCAACCCTCTCACTGAGCAGTAATGCCGTGTTTCCAGTGTTGTGGTCAAGACTACCTTGACCGAGATCAAGTCATTACCAAGACCAAGGTAGGGCGAGACTGAGCCAAGACTAAATGCTGTCACATCTCTAGCTCTCTTACACAGCTTTTATGTAGCTTTTATGTTGGAAAATCTCGAGTCCTCTCTGTCTGAGACTGAAACAAGACCAAGTAAAAATAAGATGAGATGAGATGAGACCAAGACCTTCAGAAAGTGGTCTTGAGACCAGTCTCCAGGCCAAGACCGATCTCAAGTACAACAACACTACATGTGTCTGCATGGTACTGCTTAGCTTGACTCAACTCAACTTGACTCAACTTTATTTGCTCTTTTTTGGTTTTCCATTGTCAAATGTTGTGGATAGCACCTGGTACTTTTTTTTTTTTGGTATCACTTTGGGCGAGGTTCCAAGCAAGCTGAGATAAAACCAAACACTGCAGAGACTGGCCAGAAATCCCTCAACCCAGATTTAAAAAAACTGCAACATGGAAAACCATGCCATGGTCAATTGACGAAGTGCAGACACGTCTATGTTTGGTTGTGGATGAAAGGGTCTCTAATGGAGAGGATATCCCACAATGTTCTTGTATGTTTGTGTCACGTTGAAAGTGATGTAATGGCAGTTTCACCCAGTGTTGCTATGAAAATAAGCTAAAGAATCCCAAGAAAAGTTGACTTGAGCCAAGCCATACCATGCAATGGAAACACATGAAAAACCGCCTGCACGGTATTTATGTATGTACTGTTTGATGCATGACACTGTCCTGTATGTTCACTTTTTCAATTAAAAGTGTTAATTATAGTATGTTGTATAAACTGCGGATATTATGTAATCATAAATCTGCACTATTCATTTATGCTTTGCAGTAGGTCATAATAAATCAATTTACTTTCAAAACACAGACGTAGACAACATTGACAGATAAAGACATGGACACAAGACTAAAACTGGTTCATGGACTGTGTGGAATTAA
Organism: Lutjanus campechanus; assembly: GCA_027495735.1. Taxonomy (NCBI): domain Eukaryota; kingdom Metazoa; phylum Chordata; class Actinopteri; order Lutjaniformes; family Lutjanidae; genus Lutjanus; species Lutjanus campechanus. Next base: position 33,108 of record JAJHUR010092763.1, read on the forward strand.
AAATACTGTCATCCAGACATGATGAAATGGAAACAAAACAGACGATATAAGAGGCTTTAGATTTACTGTATATTCAACATTTCATACAATTCCAGAACACCTGCAATAATACCTGTGTGGAGGTGTTTGGAGGAGCAGCATGGTTGCTTTGGACTGATATCTTTGTTTCTCCTCTCCTAAAACCGTAGACAGACATGATACATACAGGCCTGAGGATTGAGTTGTAAAGGATACATTTTGCTTTCAAAAGCAAATGGAGGGATGGATGGGTATGGAGAGACATACTGTGCAGGCTCATTGTACAGCTTAGTACTTGTTTGACTGCCAACTGAACAGGTTCTGCAGCTTCTATCCAGCTGCTTTTGAGTTTTCTTGGCACCGAAGTATCAATGTATCACATCAAAACAATAATAACCCACATCCTTAGAAGTCCTTCGCTTCTGTTTGATGGCAAAATTCAGTGTTTGCTTTCTTAGATCTCATCAGTTTTACATGAGATGAAATGAAAACTCTCATCTTTTAGGAGGCTTTGTGCAGAAATGTAAAAGTCTTATATGATTTATCATTAATGAAATTATTTTTATTTTGTGGAGAAAAGAAACGCCTTATCATAGCTTTAAAAAAATGAGAACCAGTGATATTGTCTCTCTCAAAAGTAAGAGTATGTCGTAGTAGTAATAAGTATTTCCCCTTGGTTGAAAAGAAACTGTCAAAACACACATTGGTGTAGCTAATGAGATAACAAGCATTTGAATTAGATAACAGTTTGGAGTGTCTATTTACCGCAGGATGAGAACAGACACATGGCAGCTGTTTCACTATTTACACCCGACCCCTTAGTTTAGCTACAAATAACAACAAATTCTTTATAGAGAAGAGGTTGTTGTGGATGAATGGGTTAAACACAAGACTCTCTTGCGGAAAACAGGGGTTTGACCCCTGTGTTGGAATTTTAGTCTCTTGTAAAATTATGAGCCAGTTTTGACTTTTAATTTTTAGATTTAGTTTACTTATTATTTACAGTTTTTTTTTAATTATTATTATTTTCAGTTTTCAGTCACAGACTCATGCACAAAACTGCAGTCAGCTTTATGAAACAAAACTATGTAGTTAGGTCATGGTTTGATCACAGTTTGTCTCCGCCATGTGGGTGTAAATAGCCACACTGGCTATTCAAACCCAGGTTGAAACAGCCACAGTGGCTATTTACACCCCATTGCATCGCAGACTATGAACACCTGGGTGCTTGTCTCTGTCATGCTCGGCTATATAGAACCAGGTCGATATTGGCTTCAACGTGGGTGCAAATAGCAATATTTGTCATGGTTTGGGTGTTTTTTGTTAGTTTTATTTTGTAGTCCTGGTCCTCCCTCATGTGTCTTGTCTTTACTTCCTGTCTGTGTCCTTTTACTGCCCTTTTGATTAGAATTTGTTTCACCTGTTCCTGATTAGTTCCACCTGCGTCTGATTGTCTATTTAGTCCTTGTGTTTCTCTGTTTCTGTGTCAGTTCGTCGTGGCCCTTGCATGTCATCCTGTCTACTGCTGATCATGCTTTCATGTGTTGGATTTGGTATTTGTTTTCATGGATTGTGTTTTTCGCATTTTGCCCTTGGTGGATTCATTTTTGTTTTGTGGACTGTTTTGTGCTATGCTGTCTGCATTTTTGGGTCATCTTGTTTTATTTTGACCCACACATTGTCTATTCCATCCTGGGTGCAAATAGCATCTCCCATAAGAATTCACTGTATATCCAGCTGAGAAGTGTGTGAGCCTGTATTATAAATATAAAACATTTTAAAGATGTTGCTGTCAGTGTGCTTTTGAACTTTGACCACCACAGATCATTTGAAATGTTGACATATAAGTATTACCACCCTGATACTAAAGGGCGTAGCATAAATCCTGACGTAGCAATGCTGGGTTGTCGTTTCAGTTGGGTGTCAGTAGTTTTTCAGGAAGCCAGAGGGCATGTGGCAAATGTGAAGGGCCTTGTGTTTGCCTGCTACCTCTCTGCCAGACACAGGCCATGCCAGGTCACCGCCACTCCACAACCAATCTGTGTCATCACCACCACATTCTCCCACTTTCCTGACAACGTGTTACACCCCCACACCCCAAATCTGTCCTCCATCCCCCTTCGCCGCCTTGCCTCTCTTGCTTTTCTAAATCCTCCTCACTTTCTCCTTTCATCCATTCTCTCTCCCTCTTTTATCCTCCTCCTCACCCTGCTTTATTTTTGTAACCCACTCTCCAATTCACTATTTTATTCTCCTCTTAAACCCCTCTTTCTACAGTATCTCATCCTTCTTCCTGTTCTCATTACTCTCCCCGCTTCCTCATGCTCTTGCTATGCTTCCTCTCTCTCCCCACACTATCCCTCCCATTCTCCAGCGCTCTCCTCACATCAGAAAGTGTTGGATTTTGACATCTGCCTGCAGGAGCAGTGACCCATGAAGTAATTAGAGGAGGAATCTCGCCTTCTCTTTCTCCCTCCCATCCCTCCCCTCCATCTTCTCCGCTCTCTGTCGGCTCTGAGCCGAGGATCATATAAAAAGCTGGTTATGTTTACTCCCTGATCCATCTAATTTCTGTAACGAGGGCCGAGCCGGCCTCATCTCCTTACCGCGCCACGCTTAAGCCAAGGCGTTGGGCTGGAGAGGCGCCCCAGGCCCCCGCAGGGCAATGTGGAGCTTCAACCACACCGCTCAGCCACGGAGACGAGACTGGGACCTAACCGGATTAACTCTCAACCAGCACAGGTGGAGGGACCCTGCTTCAAACACGCACACGCACACACACACACACACACACACACACACACACACATGCATACATGTGCACACAGAGCAAGATGCAACTTTACACCATTTAATGTATCATCAAAAAAAAAGTGCTGGGATGAGACATCTGTGTGATTATGTGTGGGTGTATTTGTTTGTGTGGGTGTTATGTGTGTGCTGCAGAGAAAATAAATAAAAAAGTCAAAACTTCAGCTGCTGCAGCATGAGATGAGAGAACACAATTATGAATTGCTCCGGAGCTTACGGCCACTCCAGTGATAACTCTCAAGTGCTGTGGTATCAAATTGCTATAGAGCATAGAAATCAACCCCCCTCACACCCCCTCACCTCCCCCACCCACAATTGAAAATATTTGCCCCTGGATTGCAAATGTAATATGTAGGGTAAGGGTTGATGTATAATGCAACAAAGTGAAGTCTGAAGGCCATTCCAAAACATGACAGGCTGGGATGTCAAATGTTTTGCTGGGCATCATTAGAGTGTTTTTCCATGTCCTAATTTACAGATTATTCATTTAAAAAAGTCTGGAGGGATTTTGCTGGATAGTTTTTGCCAGCGCTGCTAGTAAACACGGTTGAATATGCCGTAGTGTGGTGTAAAGTACAGTACACAGTGTTTATAAGTGTTTATAAAAAAAGGGGGGGGAAAAGAGAGAAAGTCTCAGTTATCATCAACGCTTTTGTGTGCACACCATTCACTTTAATTACACCGGTGTTACATTTGACTTATCTCGCCGTGTTTACGAAAATGGAAAAAGTTATTTTAATAAACCAAACCGAAAAACCTAATCTACTTGGCAGAGGAAGAAAATTTACAGTGACATATCTGTTTTTAATGGACTTTTAACGGACCACCATTTTCCACTCTGGTCAAAAGTCACCAATTTGGCTAGCATGAAGAAGGTCACATTGGCTCTCTATTTAACATTTAAATTAATTAAATGATTAAACATGTTGTGTATTCACAACTTTGGTGTAGAGTTTGAGATATAGTCTGTTATCGGGTCATGTCAAGATAATCACAGTGAGGCTTGCCTCCCTGTAGCTGTAAAATGTGTTGCTGACACTGATGCAGCTGCTTTTCTACGACTACTACTCTTACTACTGCTCTTACACAACATTATTACTGCTCCCACTTTTCATCATCTTTTACTGGAATATAACAAAGCCGTTTAGAGAGCATTACCAGTCACAGTGTCTGACAGCGTCTCCATAAATTGCCATCAATGTGGGTACAAGGTGTTCTGTTTCTGTGCTCCAGAAACAGTTTATGAAGCACTGGCAATGCTAGCGCGAGTGTCTGTCTGAGTCTGTCCGTTGCTGTGCCCGTCCCCCTGACAGCTTCAGGCCAAAGACACTGGCCAGAGCACGGCCACTCTAACCCAATTGGACCATCAATTACTACTGATTAGCCTCAAAGTAGCATCTGTCCCAGGAAGCATTTAACCAATATATTCTCCATAGTGACATACGGCAACAGAATTAACTGTCATATGTCAGTGTGGTTTAATAGGGTTATTACATTTTTGACATGTTCAAAAGCTTGCGATTTGGCTAATGGAATGGCAGACAGAATCCAACAGGGCACCTGGCCGCTGCACTTGTGCATGTCTGTTTTTCACTCACGCTAAAAAAAACATGAAGGAAATTTTTTCATTTACAATGATCCTCCTTAAGCAACAAACAAACATATTCTTTGTTTTTTTCATACCAGACCAATTACGCTTTGTTTTTTCATGTTATAAGGATGTTGTCCTGGATGTTGATGTCGAATTAAACAATATTTCACAAGAGGGCGTGCTTTAACGTCATTATTAGCATGACAGCGATGCAGTCCATAAGCATCACTGCTAATAATGTCGTTATTTGACAAAATAATTGCCCTCTTGTTTAATATTGCCATAATACTACAGATTACCAACATAACTAAAGATATAATCACAATGTATTTATATTATGGAGCAATTTGCTCTCAAAATTAATTTAAAAAAACTTTTTGCTAGCCTGATCTAACATGGAGTCTGACTAATAATTGGAAAACAAGCGATCATGGCAGTAGAACTCCTATGTAATGAATCCTAATTTGCTACTCCAGCAAGAATGCCGACCCGTAGTAACGACCTAGCAACAGAGATTTCTAGTCCTTTAATTAACTTTACATTTACAGATGTAGCTACTATGTCCACAAACTTCACATGTACTTTTAAGCTAGTGGCACCTGTCACAGACTCACTAGTACAGCTGATGGAGGATGACGCACAGTTTGTGTGATCCAAACATTTCCAATAAATCCAGAGCGTTGTACTGTATGTCAATTATTCTTGGGAACTGGGACATTTGCGGGGGGGTTGTGATTCGTTTTTCTCTTCAATTATGCTGGGAAAATATATTTTAAAGGGTCAAACTCTTGGCTATTAATCCTTGTAATGGGCCAACCTCTTACTGATTTATTTTTTTTCATAAATACCATTTTTTGTGGCTGAGGACTTCATCAACTCCGTCAGACACAGAAAATCATTTATAACACAAAGACACACACAAGATTTACCATGATTTTTTGTTGTTGTTGTTGTTGATGTAAACTATTTTTTTTAATCTTTATGAACATACAGTATATTCAATGAATATAACAGAAAAAAACGTAAGGTGTCTTGACTCTGTGATGGAGTTAACAGCCAACTGACAGAGTTGGCATCACAATCACATACAGTACATGCATGTGTGGAACAAGTGTGTTTTCTGGCACAGGGCAAGTTTAGAAATGTAAATAAATTAAAGCAGCCCAAAATATTTTATAAATTGCCCATTTCATACACATCCTTAAAGATGACATTTTCTCCCAAAAATTATAATTAGAGTGTTAGTAGTAATATTTTTTCATATTTTTTTACGGTAGAACATGTTTTGTCACAATTCTCAAGAATGGGTGATGTCCTAAAGGCAAAATGTATTGGAAAAAGATAGATTTCCAAAATTTTCATGTTCTACATTTGTTGGTGCTTAACCCTTCAACCCTTGTTGCACACAAGACAGGTCGCACCTGTATTAAAGAAGCAAAGTGAATAGAAATCTAACAGCACCATAAATTTAAATTCATTGAAGAAAGTTGATTTAATTATTCTATAAATGTTACTTAAATAGCAACAAGAAACAGCCTTACAGGAGGTGATACTCTATATAGGCCCACTGTAGTTCCTAATTTATTTTCACAAATTAAAGTGTTTCAAAAACATCCACCATGCTGATTTAAGCATATTCTGAATGTCTAGATAACCAATCATTGCTTGGGTGTACTGTTGTATAATAAGCAAACAACAGCAAAACTTATATAGTCACATTTTCATTTTCTGCCAACAAAGACAGGCAAATAAAAGGCAAATAAGATTTAAGGAATAATAGTTACCCACAGTGCCACCTGAAGAGAAAGTCTGGTCTTTATTAAATAACAAAACTTGCGGTGCCAAATTGTTAGATTGTATTTACCTCGTAACGCAGGGAGCTGGGAGGATACCCAGGAGAATAGGTGTCAGTCAAGCCTATGGAGTTGGTAAAACAATCTGTCAATGTGATTTTCTGTGTGTGCTCGCAAGCATGCGTTTCCGTGCGGCTGTGTGTGTGTGTGCGTGCATGCATGCAGCTGCGTGTTTGTGTGTGTGTATATGTATGCGTGCGCGCGTGTGTTGGTAAAACAATCTGTCAGTGTTTTGACAGCCATGTCACACGCGGTGGATCAGTCTCGGGGGATCCTGCGATGAGAACTCCTGATTACCCCCTCTATGCATGATTCCTATATTTAACCCCGGCAACCGTGACTTACGTGTGGTACGGATGACTTGCTTCACGGGGGGAAATTGTTTTGCAGCAGGTGCGGAGGGTCGTACAGGGCATGAAAAAAAAGTTTTCAAGGTGACATGAGGCACAGTGGTGTAGCAATGAATTCCTTTGCCATCTGTCTATCATTAAAGTAAGTTGTTTGGAAAGTGTCGCTCTGGCACAGAAGAGTGAGGAAGTCACTTAGTCAAACAAAGGTTGTCAAACAAAAAGGTGTTGTGAGATACTGATGCTTGAATTAAGTGTTGTTTTTTTCATTTAGTTTCATACAGAGGCTTTTAAATATAATACATAAATTGTTACAAGAGCCTAGATCTTTATCAATATCAATATGTCATTCAAAAATAAAATACACCAGGTCTGCAGATGTCCCGCCCCCTGACAATAATAGATTGATCCGACCAAGTGTTTGCTCGGATTGGAGCATATCAATCAAAAGGCCAAAAGGCGCCACCTTATGAGTAATGCGTTATATTACTTCTAAATTATTTCCATTAATCATTCAGTGAAAAACAATTAAATAAAATAAATGTTGCACATATCACACCAGCAAGCTGAGCTGCCCAGTGTTACCACAGTCTTACACTATTAGCCAATGAGCAGTTCCACTGCAGCTATTGGAGGTCAAGTGCCTTGCTCAAGGGTATCTCTTTAGTAATTGTTGAGGGAGGGTGGTGCATTTCTTAACTTACAAGTTGGGAACCGGAATGGGTCAGGGGCTCCTCGCGGGTGCCCTGATGACAAGAGCGTAAGTTTTCTTGAGACTTGGACCCACGACGAGAATAAATTTCTCAAATTTCAGTTACGGCCTGAGAAGGAGCCTGATGCAGAGTATTAATGGTTCAGTAGGGGATGCACACAGTAATATAAACCCTGTGCGCTGCAGAAAAGAAAAAAACTGTGGTGGTTTTCTCTTCTGTGTTAATGGCAGTGGCAGGGTGACATAACATAACTCTTGATTTATAAGGCTATTTGAAATGCCATCGCTCGCGGGGCTGTACCCATAGAGCAGGCAGGGAGGATCGCTGACAGCTCACTGACTACAGGATGGTGAGACACAAACGCCTGGTGTGTCTGTCTGTCGAGCTCTCCCTCCTTATCTCTCTGTCGACCATCTTTTGTTCTGTCTCATCTGTTTCGTACAGTCTTCTGCACGTCTCCCGTCTCGCTTTCCTACTGCATCTTTCTTTTATCCGTGGTGGTGGTGAAGGGTCGTCGCGCTGTGGGACTTTTACAGCTCAAACAGTTTCACTCCAAAGCACCCATTAAGTTCAAAAGACACACTGTGCTGGGAACCTTTACATCAGGTGGTACTGGTACTTTTTGTCACCAAAGAAGTTAAGCTCCTCAGGAAAAGCAAAAAGTGGGCGGCCTAATTCATTTCTCCACTTTCACCTTTCATATCACCTGTCAGCAAGAGGACATTTTTAGAAATTTTGAAATATATAAGCCTGACAGGATGATTGACTATGACATGTTCCTACTATATGATTTGGGCATTGTTAGCTAAATGCGACAGATAATGGCTTAAATGAGGGTGAGGTTGGGTTGTAGGTTGAGGTCAAGACCTAGAGGTGTGTGCAGGTATGACAGTAATGTATTTAGAGACACACACCTGTTTAGCCCCCAGGACTAAAATGCAGCGGAGACAAGGGTGAAGCCGTCATTTTAGAGCATTTCAAATGCTTTATAATCATCAGTGTGTGTGTGTTTGTGTGCATGCGCTCCCGTGTGCATGCATACAGTATTTCCACAGAAAGCTGGGGTAAAAGTGTGGACAGGGGAATTTTCAAAGGTCGACACATGAGAAGTTGCACTGTGAGACGCCAAATCTCTGTAGGAGCTAAGACAAAAGCCCAGGTGGGGTCACCCATTGTGATGCACATAAGTGGACATATACAATACCTATTTGTAAGCATGTTCACATTACCAAAGACATTTTGGAAAGCAACTGCTGTAACGTGATCGCTGAAAAATAGTAGGGAACACAATATAAGGCACAAGCAGGTTTGACTGGGTGGGAACTGAAGTAGCATCAGTGCACGGTAGGGGAATTCCTGAATGAAAACAAATCCCTGCACTGTCAAACAGGCTTCGGTGTTTGTGTGTTTAGGTATGTTTGAAGAATGTTGCCACTGTACATTGTCATTGCTGACAGGGAAACTGAACGCCACATTAAGCTGCAAGGGAATATTAGCGAAGGAAAACAGATAGGAGGATCATTGCATTAGGAATGTGGCACCTGAAAGGAAATCACGAGAGCACCTTAAAATGATAGTGTTTCACCGCAGCTCTTTAATTTCTGACACAACATCACTAAGTCAGCTTGGGAAGGTGTCAGGTGGTCCCTGCAGCCTCCCAGGTCGTTTCAGTGGAAGATCAAAAATAACCTTTAGAGGTACTCACAGATCCTTTTAACATTGTGCCAACAGGTGTAATATGTAAGAATAAGGGTGTTTTCATGTTAGGTGCGATTGCTTCGTACCTTGCCTGAGTACGATTGCCCAGCCCCCACCCCAGCTTTCATAACTAACAGCAACTAAGTTTTTTTTTTACCTGAGTACACTTGCATCATCATCTACACCACATTTGTTTATGTTGTTGCTAAAGTATAGAAAAGCCAGCTAATCGCAAGATTCCAACAGAGCTCCACTTCATTATTTTGGTACAGTTAGTTTCACACCTGCTGTGAAACATACCCGAGTACACATGAAATGTACTCGTGACAATCTTTTGAAGTGGATTCAGGGCAGGATCAGTGAACTGTGTCTAGTGTTCATGCTAGTGCAAGTGCAAGTATACTTGGATCCAGGCCCTTTTCTTTGATATGAAAGCCTCATAAAGACACATGTTGAATTCATACTCGAAAGAAAAATTGATGGCAGCGTATCACCAGAGTAATCGTTAACTGTAGCTGCCATTAGCTAATCATCTCAGTTAGCTGTGCAGCTAACATTCAAGGTTAACTGACTTGACTCTGTCTGGACTGGGAGTTTGGAGGATTGGGGGAATGTTGGTGTTTACACTGCTAGAGGAGGATGTTTCCAGGCCAGGGGCAGGAGAAGACCCAGCAGGGAATGCTGGTGTGGAGCGGTGCCGCAAAGGGCACCACCAATGGAGCCGCCTGAGCAGGCAACACATCCGGGCTCAGTAGACTCACAGTGAACACGACGAGACCAGAACCGAACAGAGCCTCTGAGACCGATGGAGACCAGTTTAATGACGGAATCCAGCACCAAGGTGATTTACAGTGGCTCCGACAAGGACTTTCACTCCAGGGAGAATACCCTGAGAAGACTGATTTGTTGAGTTTTATGTTGTTTCTGTCAAGTTTTAATGAAGGTTGTTTTACAATTATTTAACAAGGCAATCAGGCTACTCCTAGTTTGGTTAAAGAAAGAAACTTGAATTCAGAAGATTTGTTGTATTTTTCTCTTTAATAAGGAATAGTTGTAAGAATATTTCCTTTCTTTGCATTTTGTGAGTTTAGTTTAGTTAATTTAGACTTAAAAGCTGTGAGAGGTTGCAAAACATTGCAAACTTGTCACTTGAACACATCTCCCAGCTGAAACTACAGGCCTTTTGATTTGAAAAATCAAATTGAACATTTTAAACTAAAATTTCCTAACTCAACATGAAGAACATGGAGACAGGCCAAAGGCTTTGGTTGAAGTAGCAACCTGTGGGAGCAGAGTGTTTTGCCTGTAACTGTGACTCATGCAGTCTGCCGTTTCTGTGGTTAGAGTAAATGCTGTGACCCCGGCATCAGTCACCATCAGCCCACAGACAGGCTCTCATTTTACTGTCTCAGGAATTTACTCC
>JAJHUR010092764.1:0-21161 GCA_027495735.1 Lutjanus campechanus
GGTGATAGTTTTCTTCAAAATATGTTTACATAGGTATCATAAAATTAGGGACAATCCTACACCAAGCATGAAATCATAATGCTACTGCGTTTTATATCAGGTAATGCTTTTAGTTAGTTAATAACGTAGATTTCAGTCATTCTAGTAAAACTGACTAAGAAATCGAACAAGTTTAACCGCAGTTACATGAATACTTAAGTTCGTCCACGTGGGTAACGTTAATTACGATGCCTTACCTCTCTGGATCCCGTGGAAACCTAAAAAATGCCAAATCTGACTGTGTGCTCTTCCGTGTACAGTTGGGCGCCGCGCAAAAATTCGGCATGTTTCAGGCTAAGTAGTTAGCTTAGCTAACCTGGCTGACTATTATCATCTGCTACCTTTAGCCCTTTCGTATAGGGGCTCTTGTCGACGAAAGTGATGTAAAACAATAACAGAAAACGTATATGACCTCAAATAGTGCCCGAAAGGCGTTTCCATAAAAAACTACCAAACTGTGTACTTGGACACATTTACAACGGTCGAATTTGGAGTAGATCTCCTTTGCAGGACGACGGTCCACCCTCAAGGCAGCTGATTGGAAGTCCCTAAACTCTGAGGTAAAATTATTGGTTTGTTGCGCTGCATAGACCAAGCGTATTGACCAATCACAAAGAGGTCGTGTCACGAAGTGAACCCTAGTTTTGAGAAACTCTCGCGAGATTTTTACGCCTTGTTTCTTCATTGTGCCAGTTGAACAAATGAACTACCTTTTATGCAGTGACAAGACTGTAAGTAAGATATGCTGAGGTTTACAGACAAAATTTATCTGGTTAGGGTTAGGAAAAAACATGGTTTGGGCTACATCGATCATTCTCGCGACATTCTTCACGGGTCTGGGGTTCCCATGTAGTCACGACTATTAGAAAACAGCCTGTCTCTTCTTCTTTATCCGTGGCGAAGGTGACAAGAGCTCTTCGAGGTGCACTACTGCCATCAACTGGCTAACTGGCTACAAGACAGGAGTTAGCTAGCTACTAGGGTAGGGCAACCAGTTTAACTGTCGATCTAGCTGCTCAAATGGGTAATGTACGCTAACCCGTTTTGGATGTAGGCCATTAAGTGGTTGTGTGTAGTGAAAACTGATAGCTTGCTAGCTATTCTAGAAAAGGAATCAATTAATGCTAGCTACGTTATGTGTTACCATCGGCTCGTCTTACTTATGTCTCCCGGTTGGTAGCTACTTACATAGCTATTTGTTCATTTAAGTAAATATTGTTGCTGGAATGCCTGCTTCTAAAATAAATACATATAAACACAAAATAAAAACGTAACGTTTACCAATATTACCTATGTACTAAAGATACCTAGAAATTATTTCATGTCATCTGGCTCGTTGGTCTAGGGGTATGATTCTCGCTTAGGGTGCGAGAGGTCCCGGGTTCAAATCCCGGACGAGCCCTGGTTTTGGATATTGTTTTGGCACTACGAACAAAGGTTTAATTTTTAAGATCATAGCTCAAAGTACACACTAACCTTATCTGTGATCTCGGGAGTCGACACGGACACCAACATCAAAACACACGGAGAATAAGCACAAGTCTGCGATCCTCATAGAGACACCATCACAAAAGTATTATGAAAGAAGAACAGTCAGTACTCCTTAGTTATTTTTACGATACCTTTTGAAATGGCAGTGTATTACCAACGTTAGCGGTTGATCCGTAACGCCTTTACCGCGTTTGTGCCCGGAGTAAAACTTACAGGGCTCGTCCGGGATTTGAACCCGGGACCTCTCGCACCCGAAGCGAGAATCATACCCCTAGACCAACGAGCCGGAACGCTTACAGAGAGCCTCTCTCTCTTTATAAAGCACAACAGAAACCCATGGTTATGCCTTTCTATTCTTATTTTTTATCATGTACATTTACGTAGTTTATGTTAGCTAGATCAAAAGCACTGTGTGATAATGTCTTTATGGGGATTATGTATGTTTGTTGCCAGGGGTGACGAATGAACACTTTGGACAGTAGTTAATGTAGATGGAGTTGTCAGGGAACAATAAAGACACACAGAGCAATTCAATTAACTTCTTTTTATATATCATACATAAGACTGTCTTAATATAATACAAAGGGCATTGTCATAAACACAGCAAAGTCTTGACTAGATCTTACAATCTGTGGATACATGGACTTATCCTTTCCCCCATGCTGTTCAATTCTATAGTGCATGTTGCATGTACAAAAAAAGTGAAAAAATGTGAAATCAAAAATGAAAAGGATAAATCCAAATAAAATAAGAGGATTTCAACTTCTGTTGGGTGTTTAGATATGTCAACAAGTATACGTGTTTGTGTATAACCCACAAACTCAACAGGCTTATGAAAGATGGAACCTTTTTTTCAACCATGTGCTTCTCATATAACCAAAAAGTAAGGTTTGTGATGTACATGCACTTACAATATACCCTGTGAAAATTATTAAGGTTTGAAGATCTAGCTTTCCCTGTTTGATTCAAACCCTACCTCATAGTGTTGTCCTGATGTAGTCAAGTACCTTTGCCAAAAGGCAAGGTTTTGCCACTAAGAAAACAGGAGTTCCTGCCCACTGAATGGTCACCAAATTGACAAACATAATCAACATACCAGCAGGAGCAAGGTAGTGAGTTCTATACTTCCTTTATTAAAAAAATATAAATATATACATAAATTCTATTTCAACTATTAAAAAGGGGCTGCATTTCATGACAACTGCTCTAAATAAGAGGTCAATCAGCATGATCTGAAATAGGCGCACACTTACGAGTCACTGCAGTCAATTTTTTTTCTTTTTCAGTCTTTATTTTTGGAATGTTTAGTACCAGTATGAGTGCCAGTAAGAAAACCACTGGCAATTTCTAAATGTCTCAAATTCTGCGGGGTATGAAAAATGATTGCAAATTTGCAATTAACCTTGACATCCAGATAAAACCCCAATCTCAATATAGGTAGCTTTACATTTGTGTTTGTGGAAATACCAAGCATGATCTCTTTATGATGGTTTCTCCTTTAAAATGGCAACAGCATGACCTGTGGCCTGCCCTTAATTTGAAAGGTGGCTGTGGGCAGGTTTGTTTCTGTCTAATTTCAAAGCTGGTAAAAATGAGCAACAGAAGAAAGAAAGCACTTCAAAATCCCTGATATAAAAAAAAATCTGGTTATTGACTGTAATGTTTTGAGGACATGCATGTCTGTCTGGGCAAAGCATGTGATCGTGGGCTGACGGACACCCTTTCCCTTTGAATAGGACAACAATCATGGGGGATCTGCCCTACCAAATCAGAAAAATACCATTCAACACAAACTGATTTGCCACAATTATCCTTACCCTGCCAAGACAATGACATAAAGTCTTGCTTTCACGGCAGAAACTAGCCAAGTTGACCAAATGATGTATGAAAGGCAGCAAAACCCTTTGAAATAGTATGATGGGGGCAAAAGAAAAACGACGACACAGAAATAGAACGCATTAGTCTCCTTTTTTTTTTTTAAACCATCAGCTTCTATCTTGCTACTCCGGAGCCTGCAGAGTAACTACCAAATTCTCTAACATACCAAAGTTTTAAAAGACTCCCAAAATAATCTACCAATTAATATGGAAACAGTTTTGGTAAAACGTTGCAAACAAATCTGGCCAGAATACACAATAGCCAACGGTCTCAACAACGGTCTCCAGTTTTGCTAAAGTAATATATTGCAGCTGTTTGTATTGACGTTAAAATAAGATCTTGATAAACTTTGCGTCAAAGTGGTGAACTGCTACATTATTGGTTACAGACACCTATATGCTATAAAACAACTGCTTTGGTATAAAAACATATCCAAAGGGAAAATAAATTCTTGTAAAATTCACAGCATAATTTGAGGAGAAAAAAGGCAGTCACTTAACTCATTTTTTTTTCTTCAGTTTCCATGTTTTGGATGGAGAGACTTGTGCAGGTGGTTCTGATGAGGAACTACATGCAAAAGGGAAAAATAACAAAACATAAAAGGGTAGACTCTGGAATAGATAGTTCTTTCCACTGCAAAATCCTTAACCAGTGAATAAGATTTTCAAGGAAGTAATGTTTAGGAGGTTGTTGTGTACAATAAGACCCTGTTATGTGGGGCCCTGCTGAAGAAGAAATCTTTGTCGAGAAAGGCCTCAAATTACCATTCTTATTTACCTTTTCTAAGTTGTTTTTAATTTCCTTAAAGAATTAAGGGCTGTCTAGAGAGAAAAATAGAGAAAAGCCATCTTAATTCAAATGATAATGTCCAGCTCCATCCCATTCCAAGTCCATGAGTCATAAGGCCAAAGGGTTATCTAGAACCAGCCACTGACTGTCTTCCTTTCACTGGGCTGGATCCTTTCGTCTCCCGTGCCCAATCGCTGCTCTCATCTGTGCCGGGCCCGGTTGCAGCTTGCAGGACTACGGGTGAGCCTCTAGGCCTGAGGGGTGGTGCTTCCCTCTCCTTTTTGACCCGGTTGGTGTCAGTATCCACCTGCAGGGTCTCCTCTCCACCCGGCCAGCACACGCTATTAGGGACTCCACTGCTTATGTGCTCCCCTTTTAACAAGAGTTACACAATACCGACCAACAACAAGAAATATCACCGCAAACACTTCCCCTCATTGTCAAGCTACAGGATTTACAAGCAGCTTTTTTTTACGAGAAATTTCACTTAAAAAGGGCAAAATAATTAAGAACCAGTGGAACAGTAATGTCAGGCAGTCCACGGTTTGAACCGAAAGAGGACGCCAAGCATTTCATCACCAACAGCTACCTGCGAAACAGCTTCAAACTCCGCTCTGAAATGCTCCTTTAGAAGATTTTGCCACATAATACCATATGGTGATTACTTGGTGGTTACATGAAACTGGTGAAATGGTAAGATGGATGTCTCAATCTCACTATGGTTATTCCGCAGTATTATTTTGTGCCTAATGATTGCAAAAGAAAAACTGATGAAAATTACATATATACTTTTTAACAAAGGTTTTTCTCTGTAGTAGCGGTTCAGTGATATCTCCCTTCTGACGTGAGCAGCTTTTGTTCTCAACACACCTTGTAGTAAAAAACACCACCTTAAAAATGACGCACAGGGGGAACACACAGCCAAATGTCAGTGCAGTCACGAGCTGGCCATAGAACTCTGCTGCACACACACTCCAGTCATTGGAGACTCCTCCCGGTCCATGCCCTGCCTCATGCCCAGGTGGCCTTCCGCTAGGTAGTGGGCAGGCCCTGTGTTCGTGCCCATGGAGAATGCAGGGTGCGCTGCCATGCCAGTCTCCTGCCGTGGGTTCGAGAAGGCACCTAGCCCCATGCTCAGCCCACCATTCTGACCAAAGTCAAGGGCTCCGGCAGGCAAATGGCGGAGCTGGTAGGCCTGGTTGCCATGGTTCCCAGTGGAAGAGGACGATGTAGAGGAAGAGGAGGCAGAGGAAGACAGGGAGGTCATGGACAGATGGCCATGAACCACCTCCATGGAGTCCTGTGTCGAGGAGCTGTGTGTCGGGGAGGTGTAGTGGCGTGGGCGTGGCCTCGTGGCCATCATCTGCCCGTGGTGGTGATGAGTATGTGAGTGGGGATGCAGGGCCTTAGGGTGCTGAGGGGGAACATGGAAGGTGGTCTCCTGGACTGGGTGGGTCTCTCCAGTGACTGACTCTGGTCCGACGCCACCTCCCCACACCAGCGGGGGTGGGTAAGGCTGTCTTGCCTGTCAATGTCGAGCAAAGAACAAGAGTCAGTTGTGAAATATGGCTGCAGCCATAAGTTTGTATTGCTTAATGTTAGTTGGGCTACAACCAACAATTAAATTAGTTGTTTGGTCTACAAAATGTTAAAAAAACAAAAACGTTGAAAAACTGTCGTAGAGGACTAAAGAAACCAGAAAATATTCATTTTTGAGAAGCAGGAACTTGGACTTTCTTTTTAAAAAATGACTCAAAACAATTTATCAAAGCAGTTGGCAATTAATTTAATAGTTGACAACTAATTGATTAATAGACTAATTTTTGCAGCTCTAAATGTTATCATCTACAAAGGGTTTAAAAGTCTCTTACCATATAACATTATGAGACACTTCAGTTTGAGTATAGTTAAAATAAAGTTTACAAGTTAACTCAATTCTCAGTCTAGACGTATGAGAATTTTAGTTTATGTTACTTGCCAGACACAATCCCACTTTCATAATTTGATTAATTTGATTACAGTTTTTAAATATGATGTCAATCATGTCTTGTATTATAAAGTCAGGCTAGGGTGGGAAATTAACTCTCTAATATGTGAAAATCTACCAGCCACTGACACATAAATGTTCAAATTCACTAGCCACTCGATAGTAAATCATTATTTTGAATTTGAACTCTACCAGTCACTTTCATATTTTACTCGCATTTGGCTGGAGGCTGGTGCTAATTTCTCATCCTGAATCAGATTATCAACAGCCAATCACGCAACTTGGAGAAAAGGGGGATGTGTTCATTTAAAACATTTTTAATCAAACTATTAATAACCACTGCAACAACTCTGCTCAGATCCTGATAAAATTTCATACTGACCTGTGGGCAGAGGCTGTCACCATCGATGGCAGGCAGGGCCGTGCCGAAGTGTCCTCCACTGTGCAAGTGGTGATGGGTAGGGTCTGATCTTGCTCTGCCACTGGTACTTGTCCCAGATGATCCTCCTGAGGGTAAAACAGAAAGTGTCACAAGTGCAGCCTCAACAACTGCACATAAAATATGTCAAATGCTACAACATTGGAGAACATTTATTAAACCACACAAAGCATGTTAGAATTGTCTGTAAGTTCCACAATAAAATGGATTTTAAGAGTTTTAATGTTGCTGAAGTTCAGTGTTGAAGTTCCACAAAATCCAAATAGATAATTGTAGGAAAGTGATATGATACATTCCTCATGTTGTCTTAGAACACAACAACAGACTAATTTAAATGATAGACAGTGGACCATCTCCCCAGGCTTTTCAGATGACAGTTACCTGAACTAGAGGAGGTGCTGGAGGTGGTTCCTGAAGACTGGGACTGCTCCAACGCGGGGCTCGTGGACACGCTGCTGCTTGTATTGGTCCCCTCGTCCGCAGTCTTCTTGAAGAAGCTGTGCTGCAGGGCATAGTAGGGCTGGATGCGGCTCTTAGGGTCATAGTCCAACATCCGCAGGATCAGGTCCTTGAACTTCAAGTAGTCAGCAACAGCATGGCCAGACTCCCCTGCCCGCCGGCCACCTGGACCCCCTGTCTCCACACCCAGGATGGAGTGGAGCTTCCGCGAGGCTGGAGGCTTATACTGTTTGAAGGCAGGAACGCACAAAGATTAAGAGATTTAACTCAGCCACACTCATCGCACCATATACTTTGGTTTTAACAAGAATTACAAAATGCAAATTTAAGTCAGAGTCTCACCCTTTTGCCATCTTTGGTCTTCTTAACACTCCATGTACCATCCGAAAGCTTCTCAAAGAACTTCCTGGCTTTTGGGGCTAGGTCCATTATGTGATTAGGCGGGATACCAAGAACCTCAACTATTTTGTTCATCTGGTCCACCTGGGGGAAAGTTATTCACCAAGTTACTGTCGTGTTCACATTCACATGTGCATCTGCAACTTAAAAGCACATTTGATACATTCTTGAAACCAGTAAGACAACTTAAATGTCATCAAATGTTATCTTAAGATGACTTAAGTATCAAAACATTTCCACTAAGTAACCACAAGTAGAGAAAAAAAACAAGTTCAAGGCTTGAGAACTAAGAGAGGTGTGATAAATTTCATGTCTGTGAACACCACTTCCCAATCTCTGAGGTCTACATGACATTATCTGTGAGCCACACATCAGGTGAAATGTTCTAAACTATCAATGTCAACAAAACCATTAGCTACAATTAATTGAAATTTTATCAAAATCACAATTTGGCCTTCGACAATTTTGAAATCCCAGAGAGCACAATATTTGTTTAAAACAAGATTTGTGTCAGAATATCTTTTTAACTTAGATACTGTGGTACTGCAGGGACGTCCTGGCCTACAAATCCTATTCTAGACCTAAGATGACATCTTTGTTTGATACAGATCCCTGCTAAAAATCACATGATAATCATCTTAATGTTTTACAATTAAAATAAGAATAATGACATTAACATTAGAATTACCTTTAATATTGCAAGTCATATCGCAACTGCAATATCAGCATATTAGATATTCTATGAAAATCTATTAGCCCTATTCCAAAACACAGCACAGAACAAATCTAAGCAGTATTTCAGTTCCTTATACCTCGTTGGCTCCGCTGAAGAGAGGTTCTCCAGTGTGCATCTCTACCAAGATGCAACCCAAGGACCACATGTCGATGGCCAGGTCATAGGGCATTCCCAGTAGCACCTCTGGGGAACGGTAGAAGCGACTCTGGATGTACTGGTATATCTACAAAAAGGAAGCAGGGCCAGTCAGACTCCCTTTTCTCCTGTAAACTGAATACCTTGTCATTACACCTAATGTTTAGAAACAACAACTACTGCATGCTTCTCAGGGACTTTCTTGCATACATTCATTTTATTGCTGATAAGGAAAAACTGCAGCTAGATACCCTTTGTCCCAGTTGGCATGAGCTGCCAAAGTCCACTATTTTGATGGCACTCCTCTTGGGGTTACAGAGGAGGATGTTCTCAGGCTTCAGGTCACAGTGGATGATGCTGAGCTCAGGCGTGGCCAGGAAGAGCAGCGCCGTGCATAGCTGCTGGGCAAACTTCCGGGTGAGGTTGAGTGAGACGCCGCGGAAGTTGGTGTTTCGGAGTAGGTCGTACAGGTTATATGAAAGCATCTCAAACACGAGGCAGAGGTGGTTCCGGAACATGAAGTGACGCTTTAGGTGAACTGTAGAAAACCGAATTATGCCATGGTTAGTCAAAGACAGGGAAAACCTTTTAATTTATCATATAAGTCGTGTAAGATCAGAGGCGAATGTCAAGAGTGCATTACCAATGTAGTATTTCATCTCGGTATCATGTTTGTTCATGAGCTCTAGGAGGCGCACTTCAATCTGGGCTTGATTGAGGAAAGCTTTCTTGTTCTTGATGATCTTAATGGCAACCCATTCTTGCTCAGCCCGGTCATATGCTTTCACAACCTAAAGATGCCAACAAAAGCAAATTTTAATGTTCCTCAAAGTTAAATCAGAATTGTTTGTTTGATATTAAACATCAACACTTAAATTGTTATTGTGCTCATGAAAAATCTTCAGTCGGTGGCATCTAATATGTACGAAACCATCATTTGTTTGTCCAAACACAAGACAAATTTTATACATTACTGCACCCAAACCAAGTGTAAAAGTGTGTGTGTGTGTATAAATTATAATTAAGCACCTGTCCAAATGATCCTTTTCCTATCAAGGAATCAATCTCATAGCGGTCCATCCACTTCTCCCCATTCTTGACGATGTAGTCATAGTTATCATCGTCATAGCCATCATTAAAGACTTTCCTCTCTTTTTTGTGACTGGAGTCTTCACCCTGACCCTGTTGGTGCCGTCGCTTCTTTTTTGCATAATACACCTAAAAAATTAAACAATGAATCAATTCAAATGATCACACTTGAAGATATGTTATATTACTCCTAAATGTTCAAAGTTTTACAAATCTTTATGATTTAACAAACAGATGATACAGATAAATGCAAAACTAACCTCATTGATGTGTTTGTATGTTTTGATAAGGTCAATGGAGAGCTTCCTCAGGGGAGCTGAAGTTGGGTCACGAAAGCACTGGGGCATGTGCCTCTGAAGTATCAAAAGGGAGAGAAATCACAACATTTCATAAACAAACAATATGTGCAGCGCTTTTGGAAGTAACAGTGACTCATCTAAATTTCTAATGATAAATCTTATAGGCCATTCATAGATTTAATTTAATAAACGTTGCACAATAATAAATGGCTGGCCTGAAAGAACATTTGACAAGCAGCTACTCTGCCTGGTGACAGCAGCAAAAAGGGGAAGTAGACTTTCATATCACATTAAGTATTGCAATTCTTGTAACATTACACATTCAGACTAAAAGACATCCAGGAGCTGGGCTACGGCAGGGTTAGTGTACCTGATTGGCAGTGAGCTGTGGTGTCTGGTCGCTGTACGGTAAGACCGTAACAGATTGGTCAGTGCTTGGCTGGTGGCGGTCACTGTACTGCTGGTGCGTATGGGGCATTGGAGCAGCCATCTGAAGACCAGCAGTGTGTAAAGAAAAAGAGGGCGCAAGCCGGACGGACGAAGGTTTGCATGCTGAAGTCTCTCCTCCTGGAAGGAAATTAACACTGCTATGAGTTGCATATTACCTTAATTCAACATTACATGTAAGAAAACGCACAAAGAAGGAAAAGGGGTAATGCTCTTAATGTAAAACAGCTGTGTTTCCTCTTTCACACATCTGATTTTAGCCCAAAATTAAAACAGGTAGATATTTGCTTCTTATTGTACAGATCTAATACAAACAGGCATTATTTGCTGCTTAATCTAACCACTAAGGGTTTATTTCATACAAAAATGTCTAAATTTACCTTTGGTAAAGCAAAATATATGCAAAATGCAAATCATGCATTGTGATATTTACATGTATATTGAAATTATTAAGCTCACAGTTTAAAACAGACAAAAATGATCCTAAGATGTTGAGAGGAAAAACAAGGATTAATTCATTGTTAAAATAAATATCAGGTTAATACATAATGTCTTTTGTTAAACATGTTAAGTCACAAAAATGCATCAAAGGATAACCACAAAATAAATTATAACAGCAATATATCAACCTTTGTGAAGAAAAAGGAGCAAAACTGCAGGTTTAACAGTGAAAAGGGGTGAAAAGAAAGCATCTCCACACTATACAGTGAATCATCCTTCATTTTAAGCCAGAAGGAATCAAAAAATTATCAAATAGCATGTTCAGCTATCAGCATCTCTCACCAGACAACACAATTCACCAGTGCTACACAGTAACCACTATTCAGAATCCCAGCAACAGCACCTAATTAGCATAGCCTATCACCACAGAGATACAGCGTGATTTGGCAAGCCCATCAATGCACAGACCAATCACAACGCAGTATGCAAATAGCCTACTTTTGTTGCCAGGGCAGAGCTGCTCCCATTTTCCAATGAGAAAACAAGAAATAAACAAGAAATAAAATTGAACTTTGGCACACTTAGACGCTGCTTTCAACACAAGAGCCTGACAGCAAAATAGCTGCACAGCCCAAAACCTGCACTCCATCTGAGAGCATTAGAAAGCTGACCCAGCTTTGGAAAAGGAAAAAATACACATCCACTGACAGAAATAAGAGGAACTGTAAGATGATAGAGCACAAGCAAAGGCTGTATTTTAAGAAAGTAAGATATTTTATCATATACATATATATACACACACATACACATATATATACACATATATATGTGCATGTGTGTTTATGTATATACACACATAAACATGATATATTTTTTTTGTTTTTATATATTGTTAAATTTATTTTTTTTAAATGATGTGGCAAATGTACTATTAAAGTAAAACTAAAGAGCCTTAAAATTGCATTTGAATATTTTTATACACATTAAATTTAAATTTAATGCACTAAAATAAATTATAAGAATGATTTGTCATGATGACTAGTGTGTCCTGCTTTTCCTGCATGTTCAGCTGAAACCTGAAAACAATTATGACAAATAAATTTTAATCACTTTAAACTCTGTAATCAAATAAAAAGTTAAACTGTATTAAACACATTTAAATCCTGTATTGGACATTTTTTTTAAATTATTTAATGTTGTTTGACTTGTTCCCACTTAAGAAAGTCCTAAAATTTGTGAGTCTGGATGTCAGATTGAAAACAGGTGATATAAGTGAAAGAGAAGAAGATCTAGGGTGCACCACTTCCCACCAAAGGGTTAAGGCTTAATATATAGCAGCTAACCTGGATGCATCATCTCCTGTAAAATTTCATATCATCCTGGGAGGAGAGTCCAGCAGCAAACCACAACCCACTACAAAGAATAAAAACACATCATTATCATTGTGCATCTTTGGTAGGGATTTAACTTCATAGTGGGTTAAGTTAAGTTGAGAAGGCGGGACAGAGGACCCCTAAAGAACAGAGGACACCCCAAAACTTTAAAATGTGTGCTTGGGGTCTCTGAACTTTTGGGGATATTTAGTCTTAAATTAAAGAAGGTAAGCTGCTTGTAAATCAACAGTCAAATGCAATTAATGCCAGGGCAATAAAATTTTAAAAACACAAAAGATCTGGAGGTCTTGTGAAACTGTTTAAGTAAGAGATGAATAGTTCACTCACAGAGGCCCAGACTAGATAACACTTAACAAAACAAATCAGGATTAATATTGTTGTGGGCTTTATAACACAGGATCTCCTCTCAGTATGTCAATTCTATACCTTAAAATTATGGAGAATTTTGAGACCTAAAATATGCTTTTTAAATATATGTACCCAACTAGCCCAACTAAATTTACTGTGCAAGATTATGCAAATTGACAAAGAACTGAAAAAGTTTGGTTTGAGTCCATTTTACACACACAATAGCTGACATCAGACTAACATAACTATAGGGTGAATCTGACATTTTAAAAAAATCACTAACCCTACTGGGAAAAATTAAGCTGCATTTGACCACAAAGCCATTTTGCAAGCGCACTTGTAGCTCTATACTCTCTTCCTAAACGTTTGATTATTCCTCATTTTCAGTACTGACATATGAACAGTTCCTTTCCTGGCTCGACTCATCACGGCATCAACGGGCCCTATTTAGGTGTAAATATAACGACAGCTAGCTTGCTATTAGTAGCCGTATCATATCATAAGTGATAGCTAAAGACCTCTGTAACAAGCCTATGTGTCATCTTCTCACGCCCAACTGATTAGATCCATCCCAAAGCTGAATCCAATGTAACCCATCCAAAACAATTAAAAGCCTCACGTCCGTGTATAATAAAGACGGTGCCCGGGTAGCTCTGTACTTACAGATGATGGGGTAGATCTCGTCATGGTTGGGATTTAGAAAGCATATTCAGTGTTAATTTGCGTCCTCTCCTGCTACATTATCGTTCGTTGTATGCCTCCAATTCCTCGTATTAAATGGCAAACGGATCCAGGCTCACGTTACCGTTAGCAGTCTAACTAGCTAACGTTGTCGTCGTTAACGTTACCCTGAAAACTGCGGGACAAGCGAGCATATCTCTCACCAATCCAACGTTAACGTTAGCTAGTGACGCTGTGTTCAGCCAGCGGGTTGTGGGGCCCATTCAGCTGCTTCGTCAACAAGTCAACGTTAACCATTAGCCAGGTTAGCCGAATTAGCTACCAGGCGTTAGCCAGGTTAGCTAGGTGAGCGTCCGTAATGTATAACTCCAAAACCCAAACTACACCTTTGATATAAATGCAGCTAGACATTGAATTGACAGTAAATCAAGCGGGGCTGTTAGCTAGCACGGCAACATTTGCTTAAATCATACAATGACAGTGTCTAATATCGCAGTTAGCTGTAACGTTAACGCCGTGCCAGCATGACTCTCCGTCCAATCCGCTGCACCCTCCTATCCAGCTCACAGCAAGCTTGAAAACTGCTCCCGTCTAACGTTAAAATTAGTCCGTTGACCTACTGACTGGAAGCAAATGTTAATGTTAGGAGTCGGCACCGCCACAAAATGTTAGCTAGCCGCCATACCATAAGCTACCATTCTCAACTTCACTGTCGCGTCCATCATTGTTAACCATTCACGTTACATATAATATACATCTGCGAAAACCTTAACGTGAAATGAGAAGCTAACGAAGTCAAATATAAGATTTCACAATTGCTCACCTCTGATGGCACGATCTTCATTTAAAGTCCAATAACCTGTATGATGAGGAAACTTATCCAGCTTGAGATTCTCCCCTCCCTGCACGGTTAGCGAGTAATGTTAACGTTAAATCCAATCCCCCGTCCTCTGATCAGGCAAACTCTAAAATTATTCGCCAGCCAGATTTAATGCGCGTTTCATCTCCCAAGCTTTGATGAGCAACATCGGCGATCGAAGCAACTTTGACTAACGTTACTATCAGCTGATGACTAGCAACATGCTAACGTTAACTAGCACGCATAACTTACTAGCTAACCTTAGCGAACTGGCTAGCTAGTTGACAAAATGAACGCAGCTAACATTAGCTACCTGCCCTGGCTAGCTGTAGCTTCTTTGGCTAGCCTCAAGCTAACAATTCTAGCTACCGCTAAATAAACGTTATGCCAAATTCTGATTTTACGTTGTCTTTGCAAATTTAGCGTCGGTCACTTCGATAAATACGACAATAGAGTTAAATCCGGAGTATTTTAAACATGAAACAGAAACCGTGTCCTCTGATAATTTTGGTTAGGAATTTTGTGTCAATTTTCACAAAATGGCGCGCGGTCCAAACCTGCGCAGTGAACCGGCCCGGTGGACCAGAGACACGGACAACTGAGTTAGTGCGGCGCCGCCTAATTATTTCAACTATGTTAAAACGTCGGCCTCTTGATCTTCTTCATCCGATCCACTAGACGCATTTCGATATCCAAAAACGTCAAATATATATCCACTGACAGCATTATTCCGGCGGGAAGGGAGAACATTTGAAAAGACTGAGCTGGGAAAAAAACCCTCCTGACAAAATGGCGATGCTCTAGCTTGTTGCCATGGCAACTGTCAATCAAAAAATAAAGTACCCGGATGTACCAATGACGAATAAAATCTAACTGGCCAGAGTTACAGGACACATATAACTCCAGTGGTGTCCCTGTCTGTCTTTTTAACCGTGTTTGGCCTGTTGCTACCATCCGCCAGAGATGTATATATCATCAGACTGCGCTTATTTTCACAAATTTAAACTAACGTTGCCTTTTATGACTGTAACTTTGTGATACCTTACCTTTCTCACCATAGAAGTAAGATATCACTTAAATTTGGTTTTTGTGTTTTCCTGTTTTCTTTCTTTAGCTATTTACAGCTAAAGTCATATCCAGGATTTTATGGGGCCATGAGCCCCCCCACCGTCCCCCCAACGCATCCCCTCAAATAATTTGGGCCTGAGTCAAGAATTAATTTTAAAGTAATTAAAATTATATGTTAGCCAATAATAATAATGATAATAATAATAATAATAATAATAATACATTTCTTACAGCTGAATTAATTTCCATACAGCCTGTATAACATGTGTTATCACCCTTATCACTCAGTAAACATTTATTTTTACTCACTAATGCCAAATGATCTTTGACAAATTACTTGTGAAATAATACATTCAAGAATATGTTTGAAACTTTGTAAAATTGCAAAGCGGCCCCACACTCATTTAAACCAGGCAGGTCATGAAATTAAAGGTGAGGTAATAGGACTGAAAAGAGACACTCTGATTCCCATCTAAAAACCTGGGAATCACTTTGGAGGAAGGTTTTGAGTGTATACAAAGGACTGATAAACAACTGTAAATGAAAATTTCATAACTTTTTGTAGCCTGTATATTGCAATAATAATGTAAGGTTGTTTGTATGAGAAACAGCTGTGTTCCTGTTCTATTTATACAGTCATTTTAGTATAGAATTTACTATTTGTGTTGCCGCAGACAGTGTTTTCCTGTTGCAGGAGAAGAATAGAAATTTTGTAGTAAAAACATTGTAACTTTGATAGAAATCCACTGTACTCGACAGCTGAGGCCTCATAGCTTCAGATAACCTTTGGAATATGTTTTTACACAGAAAGGACCGTTGATTTTGTCTAAGGAATGATGACAGCAAGACAAACCTATTCCAATGTACATAAGAAATCTACGCGACTATGTTTTTAAAAAGACTTGTGCTGGAAAGTAAAGTTTTAAGAATTGTTTATCACAGTTTAGTTTGTCGCATGTCCTAAACTCTGTCTATTTCTTAAAAATAAAAAAGGAAATGCAGTTTTGTGCAGAAGTCCTATTAGACTTTTCAAGTTTCAGGCTTGAGGTTTAGAGTTTGATCAAAAATAATAATTGGTATTCATAGCAGTAAACTTTAGGCTGATGGTTAAAAAATTAAACCAGCTGGCAATGCCCACCAGAAATAATATTGTGATGACTTTAATTTTTGTGAGTGAAAAATTAACAGTCAAATTTGTAGCTCTTTATCACAAGCATCCTTAATATAAACTTTGTTGCTTTCTTTCATCAGTCTCAGCCTGTTTTGACAGTGAACTACAGACAGCGATGGACCTGATTTCCCTGAATCCTCCAGTCACAACAGGTTCAGGTTCATCACCACAGTATCGTGATATCTTTGATCTGAGTTAAACCGTCGGCTTATGACATCTGCTGGTTGTTTGGAAACTCAAGTGTTCCATTCATTCAATAAATTCTATCTGAATCCTAAACACAGACACTGCAAGGGTTCCAAAACAAAACTACTACACTGTAATATTAATATGTGCACTTTATCTGATATTTGCACAATATTCTGATCTTCTGTAGATATATTCTGTTATATATATATATATATATATATATATATATACTGTATATTCTACTCTTTGGTTGTATATTTATTGTATTTTTTCTCTTTTATTTAAAATTTAAATGATATTATTCATGACAAGCAGGAACAATAAGCATTTACAATGTAGAGATATGTTGAGTATGTGCCAAATAAAAGCTTGACATTTTGAATGACATGTACAAGAAAACAACAACAAGAAAGACTACTGTACATCTCTTTTTAAAAAATATTTGAGTGGTCAGTAACACTGAAGTCATCACAGCAATGGTTTGGATGGCATTTGGGAAAAAATATCAATTAAAAGTTTCCTTAAGACTTTAATGCTGCTTTAATCTACTAAATTTGGAGGCCAACAGGTAGGAGCAAGTCTTTGTAAGTCACAAGTAAGTCTCAAGTCTTTGCATTCAAGTCCCAAGTCAAGACTGACAAGTCCCCAGTCCTGAACGTTTTGGAGTCCTACAAGTTATAATGCACTCTTCAGTGAATGTAATTAATTTTTAATATCAGAGCCTCAACCCACCACTGTTTGTGCAACTTCAAATGTTGAATGAAGTTGGAAGTTTCGTTTTTTGTTGACCACCGCATAGTTTTTGTATGCAAACAAAATGACCTTGGTATAAGTTTTCTAACTGCAGCCCAGAAACATAATGTTAGTTCTTCAGGTTTCTTTCTTACAACTTGAATGGATACTGCTGAATTGGCTCAAACAAAGTGGATCTGCTGAATAGAGTGTTGTCTCATTGAGAATGAGTGGCCTTAACATTTGTTGATTGAGGAAATGAAGTGAAATAAAATGATTCGTGGTACATGAATGAGATAATTTTTAGTGTTTACTTCAGGGGAAGGTATCAAATATTTTCAGGTCAAAAGGCTCTTGACTTGACAATTGAAGTCACAAGTCTTTGGTGTTCAAGTCCAAGTTGAGTTGCAAGCCTTTTTTGATTTTGTCAAGTCTAAAGTCATCAATTTTGTGACTCAAGTCTGACTCAAGTTTAAGTCATGTGGCTGGAGTCCACACCTCTGGTGGCCTGTTTTGTATGCAAAGAGCAGAGGTCAACATGGTTACTTCCTCTCCCCACAGCTGTTACACAGGACGGAGGAAGGGGTGGAGGTAGCTGCTTTACAGTAAAATAAAATATTAAAACTATTTACTTAGATAAAAAATGATGTTGCCATACATAGCTCTAGATTTATTTTGAAAGATGCCCATCCTCATCTATCTTGATGTTTGTTGCTTTATTGATTACTTTCTGTCTCTAAGAGGTGATATAATTATGCAGAGCTATTTATTGTACCAGACAGGATTTGAATGATTGTGTTGTTTTGTCTCAGTGTTTGTCATTAGTATTGTTGGGTCTTTTGGTGTGCATGGATGTCACACATGTCTTTTTTTCCCCCTCATTGGAGTATTATATGGACCACAGCATCTTGCAGGCCCGTTGGTTGCTGCAACTTATGTTTGACTCTAATGCTGCGCTGTCACCAACTTCACCATTCCTGTTTGAGTTTCTGGAGGAAACCCCACCAGAGGAGGAGCTGTAGAGGAGCTGTAGATCCATGCCACGGCCTGGGGCTTTTTTCCATTTTATCAGTGATCTAATACTGATACTGGATCAGAGCATGCTTGCCAAATTAAACATGTGATCGACATGTGATCAGTGCGTCCGTAGAGTATTGCGACTTTGGTTGCATGTGGGACATTTTTAAGAGACTGCTGAAAACTATCCAGGTGCTGGTGAAGTTTTTGTGCTGTTTCATGCTTTGCACAAATGTTCACACTAATCTGTGAATGAATATATTTCAGCACTCCCACCTTAATGGACTAAAGTCCTGGGATAAAATTGTGAATTTAGGGCCATTGTCACTCACAAGTTGTTCACGGAAACCAAATAAACCATCATCTTCAAATGACCCAAAAAAAACATACATTTCTTGCTATGGTTCTTGGTCATTTCCATGCCCCAGAAGTTTTTCTTTTGTAATTGTCATCATAAGGGCAGATGTAACAAATATATATTCCTTAGTTTTAGCAAGTCAAGTGTCGGCCAATAAGCCTTGAAGAGATGCTCCTCACTCCTCTTAACCAGCCATCATCAACAGCTAGATGTGTAACTGGTTATGTGCAACCTTTTTTTTTTTTGCATTATTACAAAATAAATGTAACTGTAATCTGATACAGTTACTGTGAAAAAATATGTAATTAAATAACAGTTACAAATCAAAATGTTGGTTAGTTAGCTAGTTACTTTGTTGGGTTACATCTGAATATTATTTTCGGGTTGGCTGGCAGTGATCTGCAGTCTGCACTCTAGTTTAAAATTGTTATATCAGTCATGCAAGCAAACTTTATTTGTATAGCTCTTTACGTACATCTTAGTGAAATTTAAAGCGTTTTAAAGATTACTGACTGAATCAGAGTAGAAATGCAACAAACAGTAAAACAATTTGAGACTAAAACACAAAGCAGAAATAATATCTATAAAAGAGGTTAAAAAAAAAACAAAAAAACACAACAAATAAAATAGATAAGGAGGAGTAAAACATTTTAGAACATTTACCCAATAAAATAAAAGCTCAAATTAAATAATTGATTTTGTAATGGCCATAAAATGTTCTAATCAAAAGCCAGTTGAAAGAGGATTTAAGTTTACCTTTAAAGATATCAAGACTTTCAGTTGCTCTCAGATCATCAAGCAGGCTGTTCAGCTCCAAGCATAAAGACTAAAACATTAGTAGACTGATCAGCTGGTCACTGATCAAGAAGATGATCGACAGGATTGATGGACAAAGAAAGTAAAGCAGCAAACTGACGGCAAACATTAAATGTAAATGGTTGTATTTCATGCTGTTAAACTAATAGACCTGAAAGTCATCTTGGTTCATACATGACAAGCATGTCTGACAAGTAGGCTGGTGTCAGACCATGAAGTGCTGTCATGACAAGTAAGAAAAAATAAAATCAACCCAAAAACTGACAAGCAACCAATATAAAGACTTTATAATATGTGTAATGTGCTCCCTAATTCTTGTCAGGCAACGGAAGTTCTGAATCAATTCTAACTGATTTATGACTTTTTTTGGGTGGACCAAATAGGAGAGTGTTGCAATAGCCTGGCCTGCTGGATATAAAAGTGTGAGTCACAGATGACACGAAGGCCTATGGCAGCAGTCTTTGGGCAAAAAGTTGGGTTCACCTTAGATAGGCTGCCAGTTTATTATGAGGCAACCAGAAGAGAAACACACTCATGGGTTAATTCACTAAACCTAAATGTTCTTTGACTATGTAAGGACACAGGGAGACAGGGAACACCACACAGAGAGGCCACAGCCTATCAGTGGAATCAAATTTAAGACTGCTCCCGTTAGGCACCAGCGTAAACCACTGCCATGCCTAAATATTGACTGTCCCATCCAGAAGTTCCCCACAAACTGAGCTCTGAGCAGATGTGGATGCCACTGACCATGTGACACAGCCAGGGGTGGAAGAAGTACTTGTATCTTTTACTAAAACATACTACAAGGAGTTTTTAACTAGAATTGAAACTGTCTCAATTAGTACTGACGCCTTTATAAGAAATACATAAGAAAACAAGACCATCAGTGAGAAGACTGGCTGTTTTTTTTATACTCAATCCCTGCCACTGGGTGGGATTCTCCTTGAAATCAGAGGAAACAAATCTGTGTTTACATCTTTGCAGGTAAGGTTACAGTGAGTAGTACATTAGCCAGTTTAAAAGAAGCAGGAGGAGATTCTTGTATGGATAATTTTATTTTTCACATTATATTTTGTGGTTATGATCGCAGAAACACTACTGCTTTTGTCCACAGGGGCCTCCTTGCAGCATAAGTAGCAATAGCCTACTCTGTTAGAAATAAAGATCCTACATGCAAAATTTGTTTGCTTTCAAGTACAAAAAGTATTAAAGGGACAGTTCACTCCAAAATCAAAAATACATATTTTTCCTATGGCCTGTAGTGCTACTTATGCATCTATACAGTTTTGGTGTCAGTTGCCAAGTTTAGGAAATATTGGCTGTAGAGATGGCTGCCTTCTCTCTAATGTAATGGGACTAAATGGTACTAGCCCTGCCTAAAGCACAAACAAATACATTTGAAAAACTCAACAGCAATGTGTCTTTTTTTTAGAAATCATGGCCCTGTTACTCAAGATAATCTACAAACCTTGTTGTGAGCAGTTTAATGTAGAAATTTACTTTCTTTCTGCAGTTGAATCTACTGGAACTACTTCAGAATCTACTGGAACTGCTGTCTCTCTTCTAGAAAGGAAGTAGTTCCTATATGAAACTGCTCACAACACGGTCTGTGGATTATCTTTTTTGCAAAATAGCAGATTAGAATATTTCAAATGTTTTTTGTTTTTTTTATGACTTAAATTTTTATTGTTCTTGTTTCTACAATACAAGAGCAAACCACCTTCAACCATTAAAAACAAAAAAGAACAACAAATACAACAAAACAACCCAAGGCAGTGTTGGTGTGACTGAAGTAGGAATTTCAGCATAAAGGTTTGTCCAGTGTCCACTATACTATTGCCACATGAAGAATCATAATCCTTGAACATTAAAATAGTGTCCATATTATAATGTCTAT
>JAJHUR010092765.1:0-13917 GCA_027495735.1 Lutjanus campechanus
CGCTCAACCCTTTAAAAACTCGTTTAAAACCGGAGGAGGAGAGACTGAGGAGAGAGGAGGAGTGGAAAGGATGTATTGTGTGAGGACAAACGCAGAATCGGCAGGATGTGGTTTTCACGTCGACTTCGTGGAGAAAAAGTGAAGAAAGGAACCAGAGTGGAGATAAATTAATTGTCAGATGTTTTTAAAGACCTGGAAATGGAAAAAAGAAGCCTGAAATTAAGTTAATAGTGGACCGTGAGCATGAAGCAGGGAGTCTGGAGCGTTTTCACATCGAGAACACTGAACAGATTTTTACCGTGGACGAGCTCTCCGATGGTGAGAAATTCATCTGAGAAGATTTTTATTCATGCATATGATTTCCTTCCATCACTCTGGAAGTGTCTGTACAGTAAGTAGTCTAGAGTGCATAGGAATAGCTTACATAATTCCTACATTTTCTTTTCTTTTTTTTGTAACATCCCAGAAACGGAAAGGGTGAAATTACTGACTCTATATTAACTAATTGACCTGCTGTTAACCTT
Organism: Lutjanus campechanus; assembly: GCA_027495735.1. Classification (NCBI taxonomy): domain Eukaryota; kingdom Metazoa; phylum Chordata; class Actinopteri; order Lutjaniformes; family Lutjanidae; genus Lutjanus; species Lutjanus campechanus. Next base: position 525 of record JAJHUR010092765.1, read on the forward strand.
CTCACTGACCTGATGGTGGTCTCTGGACCTCTGATCTGGAACTGTTGCTCTAACTACTGCTCTCCTCTCTGTTGTGTGCTTGTGGTCAGAGGCTGAGCTACTCTCCAGTGATGTAATGGAGGGTAATCCCACCTTTACTTGACCTTTTTTTGGGGGGGGCAGAGCTGTGCTTTTTAGGCTCAGTGAGAAATAACTGAGAGACTGAAGATGTCTAAAAAAAATCAAGACAAAGACACTAAAGTTTCTTTAAAAAAATAATTTGTTTAAAGTCGGTGGATATTCCCCTTACAATGCTCTTTTAGTTTGCAAACTTCCATCTCTCTCTTCAAACATGGAGAATGTGTCGATCCCCAGCGGGCAACCGCCATTCTGCAACGACTCTGTGGACTACTACTCCCTCACAGGGAACCACACTGACCCATACTGCATTCGTCCATCCCCTGATTTTTACATCATTTTGCCGGTCATTTACTCTGTAATCTGTGCAGTGGGACTGACGGGCAACACAGCTGTCATCTACGTGATCCTCAAAGCCCCCAAAATGAAAACAGTCACCAATATGTTCATCCTGAACTTGGCCATCGCTGATGATTTGTTCACTCTTGTGCTGCCGATCAACATAGCCGAACACTTGTTGAACTACTGGCCTTTTGGTGAGGTTTTGTGCAAAATCATCCTAAGTATAGACCACTACAACATCTTCTCCAGTATCTATTTCCTGACAGTTATGAGCATTGACCGCTACCTGGTCGTTTTGGCCACGGTGAGGTCCAAGCGCATGCCTTACCGCACCTACCGGGCCGCCAAAATAATCTCACTGTGTGTCTGGATCCTTGTTATCCTCATCGTCATGCCTTACACTGTTTTTGCTGATGTCTACGTCATCCCATTTGACGGGAATGATGGGAGGAAGAGCTGCGGGCTCAGCTTACCCAGTCCTGAGAATCTGTGGTTCAAAGCAAGCCGGATCTACACGCTCATCCTGGGCTTCGCCATCCCGGTCTCGACCATCTGCATCTTATACACCATGATGCTCTACAAGCTGAGGAACATGCGGCTGAACAGCAACGCCAAGGCGCTGGACAAGGCTAAGAAAAAAGTCACCATCATGGTGTTCATCGTCTTGGCTGTGTGCTTGTTCTGCTGGACGCCGTTCCACCTCAGCACCATCGTGGCTCTGACGACGGACCTGAGGAACACGCCGCTGCTGATCGGGATCTCCTACTTCATTACCAGCCTGAGCTACGCCAACTCCTGCCTCAATCCGTTCCTCTACGCCTTCCTGGACGACAGCTTCAGGAAAGCCTTTAAGAAGATGTTGGAATGTAGACCGGCCTGAATGTACGATGGTACGACACGTGAAATCTGAGACCTGCACAGGCTTACTGAGTGAGGACAGACCGTGATGGAAAAATGGGATGGGGAGACTTAAACTTCAGGTCCACATCTGAATTCTTCTGATTTGATTTGATTGTTTGGTTGGTTTGTTAAAGCTGCACTTGACAAGTTTGCACATTACACATGATAGTGATATCTTTTATTTATTATTGATATACAGAAAACATAACATTTTGCCTCTCATGAGGGACAGAATAGTTCTCTTTGTCACAACTGTTTTGTTTACAGAATTTGCCTAGTGCAGCTTTTAATGGCTCTGAGAGCACAGTGAGAATATTGTAGACTGAATGAAATGGGCAATATTGCTTGCAACAGGGAATGATAACAGTGACATACAGGACAATAATGGCATGAAAAGAACAACAGTGTTATACTGTAACTGTTGGCAGGATTACCATATCATCATTGTGTCTGAGGAACTGGCCATGAAATTAGATTGTTTTCTAGGTGAAAAGTGCAAATCAAATTTTAAGACCTTTTTTCCATGATGGTAAAAGATCCAATCATGAGTCAGTGAGTCGCCGTGGTCACCGCAGACTGTTCTGACCTTCTCTGGACTCCGTCTGAACTCAGTGGACTGAGGTGGAACGCCTCTGAGGGGTTCGAACATCTGCTGTGTGGAGAAAAAAAACAGTCCAACGCAGTGTCGCCGATTTGCATGCTGTCAATCAAATCAACGTCATGAGGACAGTCGGGGTTGGAGGGTAACGGAATGCACGCCAGGGAGATCACAGGTGTTTTGGTTATAAATCATTCATTGTTATCTTTCACAAAAAGTCAAGGGGGAAAAAAATAGTTCTTGAAATAAAAACTGGCTGGGTTACATATTAAAATATTGTATGATCATGTATGCAAACACTTAATCTGCCTTTAAATGATGCTTTGTTTTGAGCAAATTAATCTCAGTGGAATTGAATGATAGATTTTGTGGATTACTTGAGGATTCAGAGTTCTATTTTTCAGGTCACAGAATTATGACCCGAACAATGAAAAGGTTGGATTATAAAGTTGTTAAATGATGGCGTTGTTTGGATGAAGAATGTCTCTGGGACACTTTTGTTTTTTTCAGAATGTATATGTACTGTGGAAGAAAAGAAAAAGGAACCTTACCAACCCTGACAACAGTACTGTAGGCCTGTTTGAAGACAGGCATGGGACAGGAGGGCTATGTAAAATGTAATCTGTGTTTCTCTTCACATCAATTTTTTTTTGTGAGCTTTTGTCGCCCCCTGTTGTCAAGAGGGCAGTGTTACCAGAAAATGCAGCCAGAGCCATTTACAAACTTCTGAGGGGAGTTACACACAGCAGCTTCCACACAGATCATGTACAATTTCTCCTTTCACTCATGTGAAAAAAGTATCTTTCGGTATCAGACTTGCCTCGTCAGTCATGATGATTTCAAAGAATAATATCTGTAATCCGTTGGGACTGACAGTCGTACTGTGCAAATTTGGCATCCGTAAATTCAGAAAAACAGCTAAATTTTATCATGTGGATGCAATAGGCATCCGTGTCATTAATCAAATCATTATTTAATAGAGCAATATGTAAATAGTGAGTTGGAGCAATAGACGGTATATGTAATAGGTTAAATCCTTAGTTAATGTATGAACTGCGGCTGAAGCGACATTATACTTGTATACATTATATAATGTTATACTCTGACAATGACAAGTGATGATGATAACTTGATCATCTGTTTATTCAGCTGTCAGTTGTCTGTCTATGTAAAACTCAGCCCCTAATCCTGAAAACCACTGCAGCTGGAGTTCAGTGACCTGTCTCACTGCCAAACTCATTAACACATTGCTGAGTATACTCGTTATAAAGATCTACTCCTTCTAAAAGATTATTAATGATTTCTCATGACTCAAACAGTCGCTTACTCATTCAGCAAACATTTGCCATTAATATGAACTCTTTTAAATGTGAAACAGGCAAACAAAAACAGATCTTCCAGAACAGATCTCCTTTAGTAATTTTTTATTTTTATTTTTTTTTTGCCATTATTGCTATTTTGTGTCTGGAGCCTCCTTGCGGTGCTTGAAAGCTGCACACAAAAAGATTGTCACACTCAAATTTACAGGGATGAAAAACACTGGAGTGGAGAGACTTTGAGAGGTAAAACAGCAACATTTATTCTAGATTTATATTCTGTGAGTAAGAAGAATCAAATATCTCTTTCATAATTGTTCCAGCTTCCCTCTAACGGTCCATTAATGTGAATGTGGCTTTCATAATTTCAACAATAAAGAGTCCCTCCCCTTCTGGTTGGGCTTACTTTAGAAAAAAAGAAAAGAAAAGTAGTCAACAGTGAGAGACAAATAATTTTTTGATTACATTTATAATGTTTGTGAATTTAAAAGATAAGATAGTTGCACGAGTAACGCCTTAACCTCCTTCTGAAAGCTAACGTTAGCTGCTGAAGCTACAATGCCTGCATGTGTTTTTCTACAGGGTTGTAGTCAAATCAGCAACATATATCGCTGTTTTGTTTGTTTTTTTTACTTCCTGGCTGGTAAAAGGACCATGATTCGCTGGATAGAACACATCAGGTAAGATCATGTTATAAGGGACAGTGATGATGACGATGTATGTTGTGTGAGACATGAGGTGTAGTTTACTGAACTATGACAAACCTGCCACAAACTGCAGCGTTCATGTCTTGAAAAATCATGTGTTAAAATGACAAACATCATATTTGTAATTCGTGACACAATTCAAATGGAATCAAAGTTATTTGTCTCTTTCCCTTAACTACCATAAATCATTTTTCCAAAGTAAGGTCGCATGGGACACACCACATCGCTTCTTTATAGCAATTCTAACTTCATTAAACTGATGGTTATTTTTTATTTACTTGTATGAGGCACTTATCCATAGTACCTACAGTATACATGCCACCAGTTTGGAGTATTGGCATCGAAGCTGAGTAATGCACTGCTGTAGACATGGTCAACAGCAGAACATTTTAACTACCTAAAAAAATATCAGTTTAAGTGTACGGTATATTTAGAATGTTTTTACCACCTTACCTTGTCGTCAGACAGAGTTTGCAACTTTTCCTCAACGGTAACAAACACAGTACATCCTGCTTACCTGTTACTCAATTTTAAAGCTACTACAAGATTTTAACTGATTATGGAAGACTCAGTTTAATACGGTTGCCTCTATATGACCTGAATAAATTAACAAGACCATCCAAGAGAAGATTGGATATTTATGTATAGCTGTATTTAACGCCTGCCGCCGGGTTGGATTTTCCTTTAAATCAGATGAAACAGGCCTTGTTTACATTTTCCCAGGCAGGAGTTACAGTGAATTAAACGTTAGCCGGTTAAAAAAGAAGCAGGATATGATTTGTATTTAGATCCTTATATTTTTGACGTTATATTTTGTGGTCATTATGGTGGAAACACTACCACTTTTGCCCACAGGAGAACAGAATAAACAAAATATGAAACTTGTAGTAGCTTTAATTTTATCATAAAGTAAAGAAAGAATAAGGGCATCACATACTTCATTCAAGTGCTGGAACACAGAAACAAAATGTTAGAAGTCTTAAGGCTGTTCTGGATTCTATCAATCAGAAATACTCTTTTACATGTTGTAAACAATAACACAATGCCAGTGTAACTCCTCTCAGCCTCTGATGGCTATAAAGTCAGCAAAACCTTTTATCTTCAGCACTTCCTATATGACATAATATTATGCCAAACAATCAGCAAGCATGCGATAAAAAAAAAAAGGAAATCAACAAAGGCTTCACCTGTATGGCTCCGACTGCAACAACAGAAACTATTCTATATGTCCTGCTGTAAATACTTCAGTTCCTTTTGCCATTTTACTGTACAGAGGAATGTATAGTCATAGCGATGTATAAGTCAGATGTTCTTCAAATTAAAACTTGTCATACATATGAGAAATAATATAAAATCTGAGTTGAAGATTACGAATCATTGTCTTTCATGCAGGCTGTAATTAAGAATCACGTAGAGTCATTTATTTGTGTATTGTAGAAATCTTTCATGTCCGTCAATAAATAATCAATAAATATGTTTATTTTCCCACTGCTACTCATGTATTCTTAACCCTCTAGACCCCATAATGCCCCAGAGCGCCAGTTCTCTGTTTTACTATAGTACCCTTTATGTGTTGTTGTTCTCACTGCCGGAGATGGGCGCTATTTTAAAGGGACAGTTCACCCAAAAATTAAAATTCAGGTACTCACCCTCATGCCAATGAAGGATCAGGCTTATTTTGTTAGTTCACAAAACACTGCTTGAGTTTAACAGGAAAACAGTGTTGCAGAATCTCCGAACAGTGGAAGTGAATGGTGACCAGTTTTCAAATGTGAAAAAAACAACTGGAAAAAAACATAAAATGCCTCCATACTGTTCGTCTGACATAATCCAAGTCTTCTAAAGCCCTGACAGTGTGCATGTGAATGTGGCTCCAAGCTAAAGATCTACAGTGAACATTAAACCTAAAAACATGGTGTAAATAACATTTTTTTAAAGTCGGCTTGGCGCATTGGGGCTTTAGGACACTTGCATCACCTCAGACAAGCAGTATGGAGGCATTTTATGTTTTCATTCTGTTGTTTTTTTACATTTGAAAACTGGTCACCATTCACTTCCACTGTTAGGGAGATTCTGCAGCTCTGTTTTCCTGTGAAACTCCAGCAGTGTTTTGTGGACTAAATATCTAAATAACCCGACCTTCAATCGGCATGAGGGTGAGTAGATAATGACTGAATTTTTATTTTTGGGAGAACTATCCCTTTAATTAATTCAGCAATTTTTCTCACACAAGTTGGCAAAAACACTACCTACAACACCATCATGGAAAACAACAAAGAATCAAATTAGCTTTGACAGACACAATGTCATGAGAACTGCGCGCAAAGATTTTAACTCCCGGATTTTTACAGTGTTGAACGAAAAAAACAAAACAAAACAGGTCATCACATGCAGATGAAGATGTATTATGGTTATTATCAGTATCATCAGGTTGGCGCCAGGGTCACCAGAGAGATTCTTCTCGCGGGCGACTACATCAGCTATCAGCTGAAGGGCAGCAGGATGGATTAGTGGTTAGAGCCTCTTGTCAGCAAAAGGTCACAGATTCAATCTCAACAACAGCCTGTTGTGTCTGTGATGTACCACTGAGCTGTCCAGTGGATATTAATGTAACAGGGAGTTGATGCAGCATTGCAGACACTTAATGGCTGTCTTACAATAAGATGGATACATATCAAAGGAATCATGAGAGTAGGATTAACAAACTCACAGTAACAACTATCAACTAACAACAACTAATACTGACGATATTGCATATTTTTGTTATTGTCAACAAATCCTTCTGGAAACCAGACAAATCTGCAAGTTCATGTTTCAGTGTTCTGTCCATCCGCCCTTTCAGACAGTTTTCTACCAGTCCTGAATGTCTCTGGACAAATCACAACAGTTTATTTAATAGAAATAACACACGTTCAGGTCACTGGTCCACATTTGAAAAATCATCTTTCAAGTGCAGTGCACCGGGCACACAAAACAATGATCAAACTTAAATCAATTTTATTCAATGTATTAAAATGACACAAAAGAAAAGTAAAACACATAAACAACAAAAACATACAAAATCATCAGCTACATGTAAGTAATGATTGTGCAACTCAAATACCATTCATGTTCAAAAGGGATAGGAAGAAGTTGAAGACATTTCTAGTCCTACCCCCTCTTATTCTTCATATACTAATTTGAAGAAAATAATATTTCAATTTGCAGCCATCAGTGTGGGTGAGATCTTAATTCAGTTGGCAAAAACAAAACAACAAGGGCGGGGGTTAAAAAGCATAACATATTATTGGAAGTGGAGCAAAAAGGCAAACTAAAATGGCAACAGGGTTTTTTAAGGCCCCCAACTGGCCTGTTATGAGAGCCAATCTGCACCACCTGACCTGCCAAAATGTTGGTCAATCATTAACCCTTATGCCAACTTTATGCATTATAGTAGCACAATTGACCCTTTGCTAAGCACTGCCCTCCTTAGTTACTGTTGCTAAGCCTGCCAAACCTTCCATCCTCACACTGCATTTATGCAGTTTACAGTGATAACGGTGGCAGATTTAATATTGAAATTGAGAATAACTGTTGGAACCCAAGGTCTTTGAATCCTTAGAGAGATGTGAACAAAAGCAGCCTCTCATTTCTAGCTGACAACAGTGGCAAAATCTGCTAGCGAGTTATTATTTTGGCCGTCAAAATCCAAAGTGTAGCTGGCTGATGTAAACTGCTGCTAACTCCTTGAGTCGGCCCACCACCCACGGTCACCCAGCCAGACCAGCCAGACCACAATTGAGGAAGACAGCTGCGATAAGAGCTAAGTTAACTCGGCTTAGACCTGAGACAGCGAGCCAGAGAGAGATGCATCATTGTTGAACCACTTTGGTTCTGCATCTGTTAGTTAGCCGGACATGCTAACATTTGCAGCTCATGAGTTTGATGCATTCACCACACGTGTGCTCTTGTGTTTCAAGTTTTTGAGAGACTATAGAAAAGACGCCACCGTCCAGACTCATGAAATGCTGAGTATCGCTGGTCTCGGAGCCTCCTGCACACCTTCAACATGTAGAGAAATGCAAAGCTTGACAGCTCTAGTTACACTTGCTAAGCTATGATTGGACAGTTGCTGTTTGGAGGTGGGGTTCAGCAAAGGTTCAACTGACAGGATCTTGTCACATGTGGTGTTCTCCAAGGTGCTGATCCTGCTGCTGGGCGCAAAGAAGCGGTCAGAGTGCGCCGTTACTGCCCCACGCACAGCAACAGGAAGATCTAGGCTATTTAACAAACAGATGAATTTTTATAAAAGGGGGTCTTCATTGTTGAATAGCTGCAAAACAAGTAAGTCTTCATTAAAGACATGAACTCTCATTCTCTTTTCCTGTCTGTCTTTTTCTCTTCATATCCTAGCAGTAAATTTTAACAGAATAACAACGGCACTCCCAGCGGATATATCCAGGGCGGCATTTCACTGTTGCCCCCTCCTAAATTGTCATGTGATCAGTGCCCTTTGGGAGGGGTGGCATGAATGGCATGTTAATCACAGATTCAGTGCATACATTTGGTATCTTGTGTATTTAAATTTTTTATGTAAATAACACATACAGTGCTGATAAACATGAGGTACAATGTATACAAGAATGTATATTCAGTAAGAATGTGTACATGCAATATGATAGCAGCACCACTGAGAGGAGGATGATGAAATCCACCTTTAAGATCTCTCTCTGCCTCACCTTCTCTCTGTCAGTGCAGTGTAAGCAGCAACATGTCACTCTGGAATCACGTCAGGGCCAAAATATTTTATTCACCCAACAAAATTTTAAACAAATTGATTCCATTTGGGATGGAAATCCAGATGTTTGTGTATACACAAGCAAGTGTGTGTGTGTGTGTGTGTGTGTGTAGGTGTGTGTGTGTGTGTGTGTGTGTGTAGGTGTGTTTGTTTGTGTGTGAGGAATAATGGATGAGCGCCTCTAAGTGGTCAGGTTGACAAAGAGCTGCTCAAGTCAGTGTTTGTGATAACACATTATCGTCACTAGAGGGCAGTGTTAGTCCATGTAGATTTCCATGGTGTGTGTGTGTGTACGTGTTTGTGTGAGTCACCTCATGCAGCTTACAGGAATTCATTCTGTCTAATATTTTGATTGCAAACAGAGATTTGGCAGATAAAAGCAAAAGTAAAATATCCACATTATTATTACTATTATTATCATCATCATAAGCAACAACACAATAACAAATGACACATGTTCATTTCATAGTTTTGCTGAAGAAAAAGAGAATGTATGATAGATACAACAAATCAGACAAAGGAAATCTAAGGCTGTATGGTCTATATAGTATTAGGTTTACCACACACAAGTGTCAGATGCAGTTAAGTGGAGAAAAACACCTGTAGATGGCAGTGTGTAGCTGTCGATGGGACGTGTGCACCGGTGTGTGTTTCCCTCAGGGGTAAGTGCTCACTCGGTCTGTCTTTCTCCCCCTCTCTCTTTCATGTACATACATGTACACTTCACCGCAAACACAGACCTTCCATCACTCTTACATCTCTCAGGAACCGCATCAAAACTTGTCACCCTACAAATTTGCTTTCATTTCTAAATGTTACTCCCTCACAGTATCCTCACACGGTTAAAGCAAAGGAAAGATTGTGGTCATGATTAAATCATGAGACTAAAATTCTATAGCCGCTGTAGCAGCCCCATGAGGCTGATGTTAGATGGGTAACACCTAGTAGATCGTTACCAGAGGTGTTCACGTAGAAAAACACATGTTGTTACCTAAATCATTAGACTTCTCTTCTGTATGGTGGCCATTTTAAGACATCTCAGACTCAGTTTCATCTCAGTTACAGTTACTTTTTCTATTTTCCTTCATAACTCACAGACTATTTGAAATACACTAGTCAAGAAGTCGGTGTTGCCACTAAAACAATTACACTTAGGGCATCCAAATGACCAGCAGTGGTCCTGAAAATAATATATTTATTGGGATAAATAGTTTGGTTTCAGTGGTTTTAGTCTCAAATATACGTCTTGATATTTGGGTGACTTAAGTTCGGAGTTATCCATGTTTTTTTTATAATGGCGTGAGACAGCAGCCAAAGACATTTATAGTTTACCCACCTTTATTTTTGACTGCTAAAGTCCTGGTCTTATCCACCATACCTCATCGGCCAAGAAGCCCTTTATGACAAGGTAAGACATAACACTTTACACCACATGGATTGAAGGCAGGTGCAAGGACAGGTGACGTCCGGCAGTTTGTTGTGGGCTGGACTGAGCCAAATGCCGGGGCTTATTTTTTGTCCCAGTCCACTCCTTACAAAAGCTATCAGGTTTAGAGAAAGAGGTTTCAGTTAACTATTCGACACTGATATGAACATCACAGCACTTCCTGGACACTTTTCTGGCATTACAGTGGCCCAAAACACACACACACACACATACACACATACCCCATATATAACCCTGGAAATATTAAATTAAAAGCTAATATGAACAGTTGGCGCATGTCACGTACATATTCTGATTTCACAACATACACATAGACGGACACATTATCTGACTTGTCGATCTGTACCTTCTCAGAGCTATTGGGAATCAATACACTATTGATTGAACTGTCCTCTGCCTTCCTCTCCTTTTCCTTCCTCTGTTTCCACACACAAAGACACACTTGTATGTACGCACACAAACACACACACACACGGAAATATTACAGAAAAAAGCTCCTAGAGGTTTGCTTTTAAACTCTAACAAAGCATCTTTTGTCTGCAAAGATAAGAAGCCATCGTGAAACAAGTGAAATTTCACAACAGGAACTAACTTGCTACTCACTTTCTTCCGCCGCAGCTGGTTTTTGCATTTCATAAGCAAGCTCGCCCGCCATCAGCTGATCGTGTTACTTAAGGACGTCTGTTTGGAATAAATAACTGTTTGTGCAACTCTGTCTGTAGACTGAGATCTTATCATTCGTGGGTCACGAACTGGAACTGGAAGTGGGAGTCAGCACTGTCACAGCTGTGATGTCCCGAGACTTTGATTGTATCTCACTTGTCTGAGTTTTGTCTGAGTTTTTTTTTTATTAATCCTTGTATTACTACACCGAGGAAGAAGATAATCAGTATGCACAGACTGCAAGGAATTTATTACTGGTTTGGATACAGAAACGCCTTGGTGGTGCCGTTGTTACATGGGAACTTCACAATGTTCAACTTGTTTATACTTTGATAAATTAATGTGCTTGATTTTTTTTAGCCAAAAGCTATTTATTTAATTTAGCATTCAGTCATCTGATATTATCATCAATATATCATTTTTGTTTCCCGGCCTTGATTGTAGCCTCTTTTTGTGCATCTAAATGTCAAATGCCATTATTCACAAATATTTCCTTCCAAATAGTCTTGGTTATACTAAAAGACAGAATTTGTAGTATCTGTAATTAAAGCCAAAAGGAGACTTTAAATGGAAAAGCTAAAAAACCCCAACATGTCCTCAAACCTAAACAACAGAATAGATCTTTTGCCAGTGACTCCCAAAACACCATATGACCACTGGAGAGTATCAGCGACAGGCTTCCCATCAGACCTTCATTATCATGTGGTTAACGTTGTGAAACGGTCACAGTTTGATGAGGTTTAGGCACCAGAACTGCTTGGTTGGGTTTAGGAAAAGAGCATGGGTTTGGGTTAAACTAAATGCACTTTCACTGAGATTGGAATTTCTTTTTTGAGACAGACCTGTGTATGAAAAATATATACAGTTTAAACATAATTTACACACACATTCAACATTTAAGAAAAACAAAGCAATCACAAGTGTGATTCCAAGTACATAAGTACAACTTTTTAAATAGATGTTGACTTTTGGTTTGACACAGAACATAAACATGAACATGAACAGTGGTCTCCTGGTTGAAAGTCTGGTAGGGTTTGACCCATCTATCCAGCCCGACCACCTTCAAACTTGAACTTTGCCATAATTAATTCCACATAACCTGACTTTCACCTTTAATCCTGTCATAATTACTACATCCACTAGAGGTCGCTACCCAGCAATAATAACATCTTTCTGGTGGGGGGTGACAGTTTTCTTACCTTGCAAGGCAGCTCAGATGTGTTTGTGTCGGCGCCAGAGGTGGTGCGAGCCAATCAGCATCCTCAGAGGGACTACTGGTAGCTTTAGGTGTGGTTTTAGGTGTGCCAACAAGGAGAAGCGTCCATGGAAGCGACTCATCTCGAACAAACAATGGCGGCTTCTGAAGAAGCTAGCATAGATACTGTAATAGCATCAGTTATGAAAGAACTGGAGAGTATTTCTTCATTGAAAGAAAAGCAAAGAACAACACTGAAGATTCTTGTCAATGGAAAAAATATTTTCAGTTTTTTCCGAATGGTTGAAGTTGGCCTGTGTTAGATGTGACCGATTGTTCATCCAATAATTTTTTTTGGATGCGCCCCTTGCAAACGGTTTCTAGTTTCTATAGACGGCTTCCCAGATGGTTCTGTGTAACAATCTGGCATGTCAGGTTAGCAGTTTATTTTTTGTCTGGGGCTGAAGCAGGTCATGATGGTGCAGCAGTAAAAAGCACCAGTCCAGCATCATTCCTCGGGGCTTGGTCCTGTCAAACACAACTAGTAGTTTTGTTCTAGTCGGACACTGTTGAACAATCATGCTTTAGCACTGTTGTCTCCTACACTTTCTGTCTGTGCTCTCTCATGTCCAAGAGTGAAGTTTGCTACTCTGATTTAACCACTGTTTAAGGTTTTTATGTCACTTTGGGTACATAGTCGTATTTTTGAAAGTAGTATTTACTGTATAGGGGTGCAAACACTTGAAAGAAGCTGAAATTGTTTATAGAATTGGCACAGAGACAAGCTGTAGCCCAATTCTGTTCTGAGAATTTATGCACCCTCACACTGTCAGAATTGAAAACACTGCAATTGGGCTTTGTTGTTGAGTGCTTTCATGGAAAAACAAGTGTCCTTCCCTACACCAAAGACCTGTAAACCTGTGAAAGGACAAAACATGTGAGCACAAAGCCATCTTTACACTGCGAGGAAATAAAAATCCACAGCTGAAAAGGCTCACTACAAACATATTCTTGCAACTGAATACTGAATCAGCTTCAGAAAACAAGACTAAACACTTGAGGGGAAAATACACAACTGGATGAAAGCAACGCAGTTGAGGAGCCTTTTAAAAACACTGCATTCTTAAATGATAATTAAAAACTGAAAACTTAATTAAGGTGTGTTAGCAACAAAATAGACAGTTTATTTTTTTTAAGCATTTTTGCAAGTCTCCAACCCATTAAAAGGTCCAGTGTGTAAAATTTAGGCAGGATCTATTGGCAGAATATGGCAGTAATGGGATATAATATTCATAAGTATGTTTTCATGTGTGCAGTCACCTGAAAATAGT
>JAJHUR010092766.1:0-17782 GCA_027495735.1 Lutjanus campechanus
TTTTTTTTTTTTTTTTTTTTTCTTCAGAAGTGAATTATGAAGGAGGAATGTGCTGCTGGCATTTCGTCTACTTTCTATGACTTGGAGGCAGCTGGAGAGTAAATACAGGGGTGTCGGCAGCGCTGTCAGTCAAGTTAGACCAACCGCTTTCACAGTCAGCCGAAAACACGAGTGTGTCTTGAAACTTCTCTAAACAAAACTCACTGATTGGGGGGAAAAAAGGTCTAAAAAGAGACAGCGCTGAAGTTGCAATGTCCGTAAATCATTAATAGCACATTTCTGCAATTCAGGCTCACAGACTGCAGCACTGACATGTTTATAAAATCCCATTCTCCTTGCACTTTTCCAGGTCTCGAGGAAGTCAGACTCACTGAACAAAGCAGCCATCAAAGCTCAGCTATCAGGAGCTAAATGAGCCAGAAATAGATAAGTCTAATTTGCGACGTGATTGCCATCTAAGTTTGATGTGAAAATAAACCCTAGATTAAAGTGATTTCCAACTTTGGAGACAGACGCAAACCTCAGACAACAGCTGGCTCTCGTCTGCTGACTGAAAGTCCATTGACTCCGATCCCATCCAATTGCAGCATCATGGTTTATCGGTGTGAACTGTTTTTTTTTTTTTGTTTTTTTTGCAGGATTGTCAAAACATGCTTTGCAGCAACTTGAATTTCCACCAATAAATCAGATGAGTAAACTGCAGTGATTGCGATGCACAAGAGGTGATGACTCAAATGTCATCTACAGTAGAAAGCCCACATGGAAAGACTTAAAGGGATAGTTTGGATTATTTGAAGTGGGTTTGTACGAGGTGCTCAATAGTCAGTGTGAAACCTACAGTAGATGGCAATTAACACTCCCCCAGTTTGTGGAAGTGTAGCAGGAGTCCTGGCGTAGGAAACTAGGCAATGTACTGCTGCATTTAGAATATTTTTGCCCCTTAACTTGCCGTCAAGACAGCTTTTTCTGATAGGAAACTGACGTTAAACGCCGTTCTCTTCATACCAACCAGACTCCATTGGCAAAATTGGTAATTTTACCTTACAGAATATTGAAGGCACTGGTCAACCGCTGCTGCACCAGTTAGTTAGTTTGTGTTAATTTGTGATTTCTGTGTTTTAAAAAGTTAGCTCGGATTCAACAAAGTCACACAAACAAACGTACTGAGGCACCGGTAGACCAGCAACAGCAGTTTCCCATTCGAAAAGGCTGTCTGACAGCAAGGTAAAGTGGTGAAAATATAATAATAATATAAATATAATGTACACTTAAACTGAAATTGACTATTTTAGGTGGGCCTTGTTTAAGTAGCTAACAAACGTTTTGTTGCTGATGCTCTCCACAGCAGTACATTGCTTAGCTTCCGTGCTGGTGCTCCTCTCTGCTTCTCCAAACTGAGGGCGTGACGACCGCCTTCTACTGTAGGTAATACACTAACTATTGATAAATACCTCATACAATCCCACTTCAAAAAACACAAACTTCTTTCTAATTTCTTAAAGAATGTGCAGATTTTCTCAGCAGCAGAGAAACACGCCTATAATAATGTTAATATTGAGTTACATTCATGGCTGAAGCACTAATGAAATGTATGTTTATGTATGTACATACAGTAAATGTGTACGTGTGTGTGCGTGCGCGCGCGCGCGTGTGTGTGTTTCTTCATCTCTCTTCATCTTTTGATTGCTTTAATTACAGACTTACTGTCAGCTTCCCACTCAGTGCACAGGAAAAACAAACTCTTAGGGCACATGAAAAGAAGTCATACATCCACACACAGACACGCACACACACACACACACACATACACACACTACCGTAACACACACCTATCCCAGCTCCAGTCAGTCAGTAGACTCTTTGATTCTCTGCCTGCCGGTGATCTGTCTTTCATCGTCTCCTCTTCCTGATCCCTTGTTCCCTTCTTTAGCTCTGCTGGGGCAGAACGTCTCTCTCCCTGTCTCTGTCTCTGTTTACTCTGCAGCGGCTGTAGGTGGGAAGAATAATCTGCAACCAGCCATCATCTACGTATTGTTGCTTTTTTTTTTCTAACTAACCTGCAATAAAGGGATTACAGGACAATACCATCATCACGACTAAAATATTAGGGTGTCTATGTTTTTGAGGGGAGTGCACCTCCTCTGGTGTTTCTTCTGTTTCCCCCGTTTCAAGATGATACAGTACACTGTAAAAATACATTTTGCTGCCTTAAAATTTTAAGGTGAATGAATTGTAATTTTTATGATGATTCAGTTGTACTTGAGAAAACATGTTCGTAATGTGTTCATTATTGTGAACACAAGCAACCATGACTTATCTTAAAGTGTATTGGACACACACAGCAACACACGAGTTTTTTATGACATGTTTTCTTCAAACGATAAAAGTCTCAGGGGAGTCGTAACTCTCAAATCATTCATGCTGGGAAGTCTGCTAATATGCTGATCATATTTCTTCAGAAACAAAGTGCTGATTGAACTCTGTACAGTTCATTAATGCAACTCATAAGACTTCAAACTAGAGAAACTCACGTTTATAAATTCTGACAGTAAATACTTGCACAACTGCGCATCCAAAAATAAGCCATCCAAATCCAAATAACGAGTTGGAGTTGGGATATTAAATGAGTTGAAATCCTATTTTAATCCTACGGTTGAAGTGAATTGTTTCCTCACACCCCCTCCTCCCCAGATTTGAGGAAGCTCAGGCAGGCTGCAGGAACACAGCAGGAGTGCAAGACGAGCACAACATTACTGACAATAACAAGCCAAGACGAGTCCTACACTGTAAGATGACCAGCTGTTCATAACTGTCAGTTGTCTGTCAGTGTAAAAGTCACACTCTGGAGTTAAAGTTCAGTTCAACAAAGTAAATAATCTCTGTTGACATATCAGGGTCATTTTGTGGATTTTAAGTTAATAAGAAAAAAGATTTGTTGATTCTACTAAATTCCTGTGTGATGTTCTACAGTGTAATGAACCATCAAAGAAGATGCCACACAATAATACTACCACAGCTTTAACATACACAACCTTACTCAAAGAGAGTTAGTATTGAAACATTGCTTTTTCTTAGTCTATTAAACTTGCATTGTTTGTCGTTTGTTGCAAGTTGTCAGCATTGCAATAATTGTTGTTTCAGTTTATAATGCACGTGTGTTATATCAGCCTTTATGGAGATTTCCTACAACAAATATGAGTGTTTCTAGAGGTGGATATAAAAACCTGAGAAGCAGCTAGTCATGAGATTGGAGGAATCTTCAAAGCGAAAATTCTCGTCAGCCCAGTAAAAGTTAAGAGTTTGAGAATTTAAGCACTTACATAATGAGTTAAAAGTTGCAAACCAAAAGAAGCATTCATGCCTACTTCAGGTAAGCTGTATTTTCATCCGCCACCATGAGGAACACTGGGACGGCGTACAGATCACACTAACACCCATCTGCTCTGATCCGTCACCAGCTTCCCACCTGCCAATTGTCTCACCAGCCGAGCCAGAAACGCCACATTATGGGATTAAACCTACCAAAGTGTCCCAAAGTTGTTCCTATGAGCACCCGCCAGCACACAACAATCTGTTTCAGCTTCATTTCAACCCACAAACTGTTATACAAAATATGATTTTCAAAACTTCACTCAGTATTTCTGTTTTTCCACACTGTAAGACATAAAGCCCCCAGACTCTGTATAGAGGAAATTGATGACTCACTGAAGAAGGTTTCCCACACGGACTCTTAAGTAGACACAAATTAGACCACAAACCCCAATTTGATTAAAACTTGCTCCCTGCGGCCGACATGGAGAGGTTTCAACTGTTGATTTAGTATTGGTTTGTCGAGCTGTCTGCACTGTGCATGGGGAAATAATAGTGGTGAGAGTGAAACCTATGATTAGAAAAGTTTTTTTCCCCTTTCATGTTGCTTTGCCAGGATTACTGCATGTAAATTAAAATATAATGAAATGCAGCTACCGCTCATTTGGCTAAGGACCTCCTGGAAGCCCTTCAGGGAGTCCTGAAGATCCACCATCTCATTCTGAGTTACCTTGTCTGTCCTGGTGACTGACTGACGCAGGCTGATGATTTAGGACTGAGGCTGTTAAAAGTATTGATACATCAATACATCTTCAATACCACATGTTTAAAGCCATATAATATATGTTAATTATGGTATTGAAAGTACCGAAGCTATAAAAAAAAGTTCTCATTTTACTTCTGTCTTCATTCTGTCTGCCTGAATTTTTGCTTGCAGCAAAACCAGAGTTCAGTGACTTTTCTGTACCTTTGTAGCATCTGTACTATTTTGTGTGCCAAGAACTTAGAGAGGTATCAAGTATCATTTCTTATACTAATATGTAGTACAAGTATTATCAAGTTTTAAGTTCTGGTTTTATGGTGACAACTGTATTTAGGACACGATCAGGTCAGAAGAAGCATTTTGTTTCCTCTTTTCAGAAAAGTGTGCATTGGTTTGTGCACACTGTCACTGTCAGCACATGCAGATCCTCTGCATACTGGCAGAAAAAAAGATTATAGATTAAATTTATAGGCAGTATTTCACTGGTGAATTATTTATTTGTTGATTTCAGAAGAGCTGTCAGGGTAAGATCTCACTGATAGAGCTGAATTAGCACGCATCAACACCTCTTTTCTAGCTTTTAGTAATCTCAAAATAGAATTAAATATACTTAAATATGAATCTGAATTATTTTATACTAAATGTCTAACATACTTGTCTATTTTCTGCACAACTATGATAAATACAACAACAGTCACTTCCCAGGGAGCATTTTTCTGTTCATTTTTCTGTTGAATGGACGTTTAAAATAACAACTCTGGTCACTGGTGAAAAGCCAATCAGAACTGGTTCAAAAATTTAAGTTCTTTCACCAACTATTTGAAGACGCTGACTGAACGCTGACATTTAGATCATAATTCACTGGGATTTTGTAACAATTACATTTATGATCCTCTACAATGCGCAAATGAGAGCTTATTGACAGTTTGGACCCTCATTAAGAAAAACTAGAGAAAAAACAACAAAAAAACGTCCCATTTTTAAACAGTGCATTCACATTTTCCTCTTCATTTTAAGCTCTTTGTCTCTCTTTACACTATCCTCTCCACTATATCCCAGAGTAGTGAACGCTGTAACCAATACACTGAAGTACTTGCACACACGCGTTAGTCTACAACAGGAAGCGTAATATCTTTATTTATATATAACTTCTCCCATTACGATGTCCGGGAAGCCTCTTGTTGGCAGCACACAGCCAAAGAGTTTGTATTTATGACATTTCATATGAAACATGAAATGTGTTGAAATGACATCGTCATGCAGACCAGATTTAGCCTGCCAGTGAAATGGAGGAATGCCTTCACACTAATCAATATCATCTCTCTTTCAACCTACAACTGAACAAATTATCAGAATGATTAAATAAATGTGTGTTTTGTGACACGTTGATTTTGTAACTGGTTTAAATAAAAGGGTGAAATAAATCTTGGATGTTCAGACTGAGTAGCTATCGACCAGTTTTCAGCTAGAAATCATTGTTGAAATCCTGGTTGGGGCTCACTGGGTTTGGACTTTAATGCAAGAACTTATGTTTTTCTATTGAAAATAATAATGCGCGTTTTTCGATCTACTCCGTTTGATTTACTAGTATGACATTTATGTTGAGTCTGACTTGAGTACTCTAAAACTGAAGTATGTGAGTGAAGTCTTTTTGTACTCTTTCCAGACGTAAACAAAACCCCGACAATAAATGTCAATATTCCTGTAACGATGAAGCTGACACTAAAATTGTATTTTCTTTGGATTTATCTTCTATTGGATGGCTGTTTATCCCTATAATTCTAAAGTCTTCACAGTCTCATAGACGATTATTGCAATCATATAGGGCTGCACAAATACTCAACATGTCATCAAAATCGCAGTATGGCCAAGTGCAATATCGAAATCACAGAAACGGGAAATTTTTTGATAAAGGAAAAATGTGTGACAAAACAGCATCATCATGAAGTAGCGAAGTGCTGCAGAGATGCCCTGGCCTCCAAATCCTGTTCTCCACATCTAAGAAAACATGTTTGTTTAGCACAGACCATAACAAATATCACATCATCATCATCACAGGCAGTGAAGCAAGTGAAGCATCTGCACCTCAATTATTAGACTTTGTTATCTTTAAACATTTGAGCAAGTCTGGATCAAAAATAATTCATAATCATAATAAAATCGAATATGTTTAATATTATCGTAAGGCAGGTGAGCTCTCTCCAGCACCAAACAAGAATCAGCAAACCAGGTAGTTAATTTGGTAACAGACGAAAAACACTCCAACCAGCAACTAATTTTTGAAAACGTTTGCCTTTCATTCCCATTGTGCTCTCCTGCTAAAATAGCACAGCTACCCAAGAGAGACTGGCAACAAGTTGAGGCGACAAAATCCAAAATGTAAAGGGTGTACGTAAACACCAAGAGCATAGAATTGTGTAGACTCCCTAGAATATCTAGGGACTACTAAATTGTCCCTAGCAATAATTCTGGGGGAAAAAAACAAACACTGTTGTGACTAAATGTCTAGTCAGCGTTCTAACGTTATTTATTCCCATGCATGCTGTAATCTTAGTCAGCCCTCCTCAGGCAGCAGCACCGCATCGCTCTGTCCTCTCGTCCTGTTTTCCACAGGCAAGAGACGGACCGGCTTTGAATTTATTGTCATCACCAACTGTGACATGAAGTATCCCCCCACTTTTAAGGGGACAGTTCACCCTAAATTAAAAACTACATATTTATCTCTGGCCTGTATTGCTATTGATTCATCAGTTCTATTTTGGTGTGAGCTGCCTATGTTTAGAGGTATTGGACGTAGAAGATGTATGCCTTCCCTCTAATGTATTGGAACTAGATGGAGTGTCCTGTGGTGATCAAAGCGCCAAACAATACATTTGAAACACTCAACAGCAATTTCTCTCTCCAGAAATCATGACCCAGTTGCTCAAAATAATCCACAGACCTTGTTGTGAGCAGTTTCTTGTAGGAACTACTTTCTTTCTGTAGTAGATTCTACTGGAACTACTTTAGAATCTAAGTAGTTCCTACATGAAACTGCTCACAACAAGGCAGCTGTTGTGCCACAGAACTGTCCTGGCCAACAAATCTTGTTCTCCATATTTGAGAAAACACGGTTTTTGGTGCAGATTCTGACAAATGCCACATAAAAATGAAAACTGTGATGCAAAAATTATCATTCCCACTAAATCAGGACTCATATCCCAATCACAATCTGTCAAAATAATTGCAATATGGTTTTGTTTTTTTTACTGTACTGTGCAGCACTGTATTAACTAAAATGTAAAAGATTGCGGTTGTTGCATATGGTCCTGGTTCTAGTGAGGCAGTTGGGATTAAAGCCTCCCACCAAACAATGGTGCCATAAATTAAATGTAGTAACCTAATGAGCTGAAATAACTTCACTTCCATATGTAAACTCCTTCTGACGTGTTTAGCAGGATTTCGTCTTAGATGTGTGAAGCATTATGAAACATTCAGCCCTAACAGGCCTCCTGAGCTCTATAAATTTCTCGACGGGGTAAGGGGATATGCCGCGTGGATTGGAATCAGCTGGGATATAAATCTCAACAATAATTTACACAAGAAAAACACAAGAATCCCTTCCTGCTCCATGATATCACTCCTGAATAAATAAAGGGTCATTGTGTGAATTCTAGCGCCGAGCAGCGCTACGCGACAGAGCAACGAGTGAGTAAACAAATTATCTATTCACTCGAGTCTAGTACAGGATGATCATGACTACAGGCGCTGGCTTTGTTAGCTTTTTTGCCTTCATCCCTTTAATCCTCAGAAAGCATAAAGTCCTTTTGAAGATGAGTTACACTCCCTCCTCTGTTTCTTCTCTGCGTCTCCTTCGCCTTTCTACCTGTGAACATGAAAGATTCGATGGCGGCGGAGACGCGCTGTGCGCTGGGGGCTGCAGGGGGAGAGAGAAGAGAGACGCAGATAGAGATAGAAAGAGGGAGAGGGAGACAGGAGGGTGGGTGGGGTGGTGGTGGTGGTTGGTGGTGGTGGAGGTGGTGGGGGGGGATAGAGACGGATTGATTTCCACCTCCAGCAGCTACAGTTCAAAGCCAGCCAGCAGACTTCAGAGGCGCGGCAGGACCCGGCATGTCCCCAGCCGGGCCGAGCTGCCTGTCTGCGGGCAGGACTTCCCCCGGGGGCCCCGGGGCCCGGGACAGCCAGGCGGCACCAAAAAAACAATTATGCAGACGGAGGAGAAAGGTGTGCAAGGTCGCAAACGCACACTTTCTCAAAGACACAAGACAAAAATGCAGCGTCAAAGGCAAACACCTGGACACATCATATACTAGAGCAGAGATACGGCTTCGGGGAGAGATGAGATGAAAGTTTAACTTTTTTCTATTTCCGTCTTTATTTAGAGTGGCCATATTTTATTGCGAACAATATACTAGAGGAGTAGGAAAATATCGCTACACTTGAGCATTGTGACATTATCTTATTATATGATTTTTGCGATACTGTTCTCAGAAACACTGTATGTTGTGATACGTGCAAAGATTTGTGGCAGTGGTGCATTTTGTGTCGTGTTTAAACCCCCGACTGTTAGATGCTAGTAAACTTTTTAAGCTCAGATTTTATGCATATGGTGGTGTGTTCTTTATACTATGACACTTTTACTATAATAAGATTAAAAAATAGCAATATGTCACCTTTTATACAGTATCGCAATACACTGCAATATATTGAATCGTAATCTCTGCATTATGATACTTATTGTCTTGCCATTTTCTTATCATACAACATGCACGCGTCCTCTACCAACACCAACCAGGTTTTTAAATTTATAAAAAACTCAAATATAAATGAGTCAGACACAACCAGTCTGGAAATTGATGTTGTGCATTGTTACTTTTGCCCCTTTCTGTTGGGACAAAAGGAGCAGACGTGGGACAAATGTAACGGCTGAATAAACTGAACACAAAACAAGTAAATATGGAATATTTCTGGCCTAACACTCATGAATGCTTCAGTAAGTCCTCCCAGCAAATGACCGTGTCACTCTCAAATCAATTTATCATGCTAAATGTCGCAATTGAATGAAATTAGTTCAATGTGTCAAATTCAGCTAATCATAATACAATAAAAAATCACCTCTTATGGACTGTCTCTCACACAAAACAGCCTGACATGCTCTAGCATACACATCTGGATTGGTGGGACCTCTGTTGGTCTTGCTCGCCCTAACCCTGGACATTTACTGCAAATATAGTGAGCAGAGAAATACATCTTTAATAACAGCAAGAGAAAAGAAACGTCACGTTACTTTCGTACCTCCCCTGTCTCGCCAACTTTACCCCTGGCTAGCACCAAAGACAAGCTAGCATGATACATTAGATCTTCACTGATACTCAGCCTACAGATTGGTGTAACAGATTATATAAATCTAAAAATATTACAGAAATAAACATCCTCTTAAAAATAGAAGCCACCTCCAGCTTATATTTTTACTCCTAAATTTAAAAAATATCAGTTTATCCTCTAAAAATCTGGCAAAATTGATCAGATTGGCTTCATTTTTGCTTGTGGACACTAAATGTTCTTGACATCCGTGAGAAGAGGGAACATGTCTGGGTTGCAACTGTCCCTGCTCTCCCCTATTTAGAAGCATTGAAATGATTTATAATCAAGAAATTAATCACCCAGCACCCTTTGCTACAACATCTGCTCTATCCACACTGATCAAAATCAGCACGTAAGCATAAAGTCCATGTTCACATCTGCATATTTAGGATTCAAAAAAATCACAGCCCTGTCAAAGAGCAATCCAGGCCCAAAGTGTGAAGCAAGTGATGTGAGAAACAATCTCATCTGTCTTCCACCTTGGGCTACAACCTCTGCACCAACACGTAGCTTTCACATACTTCAGGATGTATTAAGAGTTATGCCTTTAACGTGAAGACTGTGCTCAAAAATGTTTTTCATGTAGATAACACTGATGCAAACAAGAATATTGGAAACACATTCCTCCACTCTCAAGAACTTCACAACAAGTTTATCTGCATTTATGGCCTGAGATGTAAAATCAGCCTGCAAGTAAATTGGATGTCATCTAAATGTAGAAAAGCAGCATGTTTTTACATAAAACTGATAATAAACTTTTGTAGATGCATTTATTTTTCTTTTAACATGCATCAGCTGTATTTCTGTCCTATATTTCCTTTAGCAAAAAGAAAAACAATTCATTTGCCTTAGAAGTAAAATTACATTAAAGCACATGTTTGTTGTTGCTCAGGAATTTCCCTCAAGTCTTGCAGCAATCCGTCCTCGCATTCCTGAGTGCGTCTTACCTGGAGCTCAGAGAGGG
Source organism: Lutjanus campechanus (assembly GCA_027495735.1). Taxonomy (NCBI): domain Eukaryota; kingdom Metazoa; phylum Chordata; class Actinopteri; order Lutjaniformes; family Lutjanidae; genus Lutjanus; species Lutjanus campechanus. The sequence goes on from JAJHUR010092766.1 coordinate 10,401, forward strand.
GGGCACTCTGCTCTGCTTTCTCCGCGGCGCTGCGGGCTCTGCGGGCGGCTGATCAGTCCTGGTGATCGGTGATCAATCTGTGGCGTGGTGTCGGGTAAGCATCGCCGAGGGACCGTGCGTCTGACTGCGACTTTTTTACTCCACACAGTCCGAGTTGTGTCTTAGCCTCCACTTCGGTGCATGTCGGTGTGTCTGCAGGCTCCTCCTTGATGAGGGAAAAGTGAGAAGTTTCTCCGCCCTGAATGAGAGAAACACATTAACGTGTCTTCAGGTAGACTCGCTCTCTGCGGGGGCAATTAACGGGCTGCAGGCTACGACTCAACTGCGCCATCTGGTGGCGACAGGCCCGCAGTGGCAGCATCATGACAGTGGCTAAACTCTGAACTAAACTCAGTGATCATCATCAGGAAAACAAGATCAACACATATCAATTATACTCTGCCATTACTGTAGATCTTGACAGCAATACATCAAACAATACATTAAAGGGACAGTTCACCCTAAAATCAAAATATTACACGTTTTTCCCCTCATGAAACCGGGTCGTGATTTCTGGAAAGAGACATTGCTCTCGAGTTTTTATTTATTTGTTTGTTTGTTTGTTTACTTAATTACTTATTTATTGTAGTTTGAGCACCACAAGATGGTTTCAGCCTACTTCTGTGCAAGCATGCGAAATAAATAAATAAATTAATTAATTAATTAATTAATTAAATTAAATTAAATTAAATAAGGCAGCAAACGACCGGTAAAATAGTAAGACGATAATTAAAATCGTTTAAAAGAATAAGATAAAATAAGATAAAATGAAATTATTGAAACCAACAGTTGACCAGTAAAATTATAAAAGCATGTGAGGTAAAAAAATAAAATAAAATAAAATAAATAAATAAATAAAAAGTGAAAAATTAAGTAAAATAAAATAAAACAACACAAAACAAAATAAAATAAGAGTGAAGACAGTTTACTTTTGAAAGACGATAGGTGTTGTGGCACACCTAGCAGGATCAGATAGTATGTTCCAAGGCAGATTCACCACCTTGATCCATTAATAATGGTTCATAAAATTACAATTATTGATTACATTCTTGGCTCCACTTTAACCAAGTTAACCAAGTTTTGAAACGGGATGGAAGGAAGTTCCATTTTTCGTGGCTTTAATGAAGAAAGCCAGCTGTTGATATTGATATTGCATCTGCATGGAGGAGCTGGTATACATTAATACTGCTGTGAATTGCCAAGGACCTTTATCGCACAGCTACCATTACTGTTACTGCCGCTATCATTTCTACAACTTACATAATTCTACTGATGTCAGTGAAGATTCTCAGTCGTCCAGGTCACTGTATTCGCTAAGAGTTATCGCAGGCATCTGGACTCTCTTACTATAGGTTCTTGAAGACGTTTTGCCTCTCATCCAAGAGGCTTCTTCAGTTCTACCTGACTAGTGGGGACTTCCAGGTATTTAACCTCTGTGGGGTCGTGAACACCTTGAGAGGGAAGTGACTCATGCACCCACCCCTCCATCAAGTGAGCTGTTAGGTGCAGATAAATGTTAATCTGCCTGGGGAGTGATTTTAGGAACTGCATTGTATGTGGCTGACAGATTGAATCGTAGACTTCCCCTGTGTTCAAGGATGGTCGTTCCAGGTTAACAAAAATTACTTCTTTTGCTCATCTCTCAAACCATCTGTCTTCCCTTGCCAAAATACGAACATTGCTGCTCTCAAAGGAGTGTCCCTTGGCATTGGCCTTGGAATTGGCTCTCCTGTCTTGTGCCAGGTGCACAAGACAGGCAGTTGTTGGGTTTCTCCATTGTACAGGTCTGTGCATCCCTCACGACACTGGGCTGGGTTCAGCATGTGCCTGGATGTTCTGTCCTTGGGGTGAACGAGCTTTTGCCTCAGGGTGTTGCTGAGCCTGAGCTGCAGGAGGATGTGGTGTTTGTTAAAAATCCTTCTGAGTTTTTCAGAAACACCTGCATGTATGGAAGGACAATGTTTGTTTGTTTTTTCCTTTGTTGTTTTCTCCTCTGTCTGTCCTGTTTGGTTGTTTTGATGAAGGCCCTGTTTGGGTAACCACAGGTTTTGAGAGCTTCCCTGATGTGAGTTTGTTCTTTCTCCTTCCCCTCCGTCCTTGTTGAAACGTTCTGCGCTCTGTGATGGAGGGTTCTGATGACCCCGAGTTTGTGCTCCAGTGTGGGCGGTGTGATACCTACTGTTTGACTCACACCGCTGCCCCTACACTTGCCTGTTTGAGGAGGAGAAAGGAGGTTCATCTAGGGTTTGCTGCAGCCAGCCAGACGTCACCACAGCCCGCTTGGAGGAGGGTCAGGCTTGCTTTGACCCTCACTCCAGATTAAGTCCATCTCGGGCATAGCTCGGTGCAGCTCAGCGTGCTGAAAGTAATAATGAAAATCGGCGCAGTACAGTTTGGCTCGGCGTGGCCAAAAGCCCCAGTGAGAAAGGTCCATACGACATTATTTCTACTGTCACTACCACTACAGTTTCAACTACTGTTTGTAACACTACTATTTCACTTTACTTTAATGGCCACACAAACCAGTGCTGGTGCAATTTGTTTTTGGTAGAGCATGGTAAAAACTACACAAGATACACAGTAGACAGACCTGTAACATAAATAAAAATACAAAATTCATAGATTTATAGAGAAACACTGCAAAATTACTACTATTGACAATACTACAACTGTCAGCATTAAAGGGATAGCTGACCCTTGTGCTCATGATAGCGCAGGATGTAAACATTAATGGCGCCCTCCTCCTCATTACTTTAGCCTCTCATCCATGAGTAGATGTGCTTTGATACAGTTGGTTCGGTTGGAAGAAAATAGTCCCCACATGAAAATGCTCACAACGAGGTGTGTGGATCATCTTGAGTAATCGTGTCACCGATGTTGAATTGGTGTCCCATCTAGTTTCATTATACTGAAGAAAGGGCAGATATCTCCAAAACTCAGCACTTCACACCAAATCAGTCTAGATGGATAAATAGAAAAAAAAAGTTTGATAACAGGGTGAACTGTCCCTTTAAAGTACTTTACCTGAAGATCACACACACGTATCCTCTTTCAGATGATAAAAAGTCTTTGAAACAGAAGCTATAAATTAGTTTGAGTGTGTGTGTGTGTGTTTGTGTGTGTGTGATGTGGATGAGTGGTGCCTGTTGTCTGAGTTGGACTAAAGCTTGGACTTTAGTCTTCCTCCTCCTCCTCCTCCTCCTCCCTCTTTCCGCTGCTTCTCTTTTTCTCAGACACAGGAAGGGTGAGATAAAAGAGGGGCTTTGAAAACACTGGGAGTCCTGTAATTACTTACTCTCCCCCTCTCTGTCTCTCTGTCTTTCCCCCCTGTCCCTATTTTACTTTTTCGGCTCACCTCAACTCTCCTTTCTCTTTCTCGGTCACTCTCTCTTTTTTTTTCTCTTTCACTTTCTCCGTCCCCCCCCTTCTCAGTCTGCTTCTTTCTCTCTTTGTACATCCTCTCCTCTTTTTTTCTCCTTCTCGTCTCTCTGTCTCCATCCCTCTTTTAGAGGCTCATTGATGTCGATCCAGGGGCTTCCTGACTGAAAAGGAGGATGAGAGGAGAAGAGATTAGATGAGAAGAGAGGATAAAGAGAGGATGAGGGAGAGGATAACAAGAAGAGTGATGAGTTTTGCTGAGAGAATGATGACTGCTCCAACTTAGACCGGACAAAAACACATATTAAGCAGAACCTGTATTTACTATGATGGATGGTGAAACACAAAAACACACGCAACTGTCTGTGCATAAGGTGAAATGGGGTATAACCAGATAGGATGTGATCAGATAACGTGACATATATAATATATGAGACAATACAAAGAGACAAGCTGAGGCATAATGTGACAAAAAAAGATTAAACGAGATCAGATATGATGAGATAAGGGATTATTTTGTAAAGCAACATAACATAAAATGGTATAGGATTTCATATCCCATACATATTCCATAATGTATTTCTTTCAGTGTTTAATAGAAGGATATAGGAAACAACAAAAACAATATAGAGAGTATGTACGACTACATTTTTTGCAGTGATCCCTTCCTTGTAACAAAGATATGTAATGGAAGTAGGATATTTTACAAGTTTAATGCCCAAAATAAAATCAGGATACTGAAAACTGTGTGATATTCGACTAAAAAAAAACAAAAAATATTTAATTGAGCATTGATTGAGCAGGATTGTTTGTAAACGCACTATTCAAAGTTGGCCCCTCCTGCACGGCTCAGCGAACGAGAGAGCTAGAGAGTAAAAGAAGTGAGGGAGTGGTGTTAGCGAGAACAAAGCAGTGAATCAGAGAAATAAAATGTTATTTTCTCATTGTTTCACAGTGATTACGTTCTAAAGCAGTGGCTCTTAACCCGGGGGTCACAAGATAATTTCCAGGGGTCACCGGATGGTTGTGGAGAATAAAATAAAATAACATTTTGTCATCAGAGCCAGGAAGCAGCTCTCGGTGACACCAGCCCCTTAAAGAATGTAACACAAAGGCACTCAAAAAATGCAGCTGGCAGCTGGCTTCAAGAAATGTAAGAGTTGTTAAAATAATAAATCAGTACAAAAGGGCTCATGAACACCAACTTTATTTTTCTGGTGGAGGTCACGACTCAAAAAGGATGAGAACAACTGTTCTAATGCACAAACAAACACGCCCACACCTGCACACAACACCAGACTGTGTGTTGTGTGCAGGTGTGTGTGTGTGAATGCAGCCAAAGCGAACCTTCATCCTGAGCGGTGTCCTCAGTCTGCTCCGCCTGTGTGAGTGTGTATGTGTGTATGTGTGTATGTGTGTATGTGTGTGTATCTCTCTCTTCAGCTCTCACAGACAGAGAGCAGAGGAGAGAGACAGAGAGTGATGTAACCGTTGGTCGCTCCCAATCGCTGTGTTGGCCTGAACACAATTTTCTGTCTTCTATATTCTAGCTCACTCAATATGTCTGTCTTCGTGTGCTGCCATGCTGTTTATTTTATGGGCCTGCTTTTATTAAACTGTGCTAAGCAAACAAGGTCTGGAGTTATGAGTACTCGCTCCAAGAATACATTTAATAATTGCAGGAGTATATTTTGAGTCTCTACAAAGTCTTGAGGTCAACATGCATGAATGTTAGAGATCCAGGGTTTAAAGATTCAGTACAGTAGAGCAGCTGCCACAGAGTCGGCTACCCCGTTTTAACCCCCCCTCAGCAGCACATCAAAGTGGTGTAGCTCAGAGAAGATAGCAGTCAGCGGAGGCCTAATTTGCCGCTTGGTATAATGAAGTTAGGCTAACTTCAATATGGAGCAAAATCATTAAAAACAAACTTCCTCATGCTTTTTATGAGCCCAGAGGAGGCTTGAACTCTGAGAAGAGAAGTTCAAAATATGGTCCAACTGTTTTTCTCTTTTCAAAGATGAAACCAAAGCAATATAGGAAAAAAATGCAATAGCTGATATTTTATTCTTGATTATTAAAAAGTGTAGTCTGATGATATGATGCATGCAAATGTATGCATTAGGGGAGACCAGGGGAAATTGTAACATTTTTACATTTTCATTCATAGCAAACAGACTACTTGAAATACATCAGTCATTTTTGTGTGTGTGTGTGTGCCATATGTGTAATTAATAATACAAATGATATATTTTCATTAATAAGGATAAGACTTCAATAATAAATTGAATGCACGTGGTGCAGTTGCAACAGTGATTGAGCACTGAACACTGAAGGAGTAAGTCATATTAATCCACTGTATCTCAAATAAAAGCCCACCTAAAAGTCATCATATTACTGCTGTAGCATAAGACTTTTTGTGGGCCCTGTATTGTTTAATTTCTTTTAGATATCAGGTATCATATGTATTCAAAGCAAAAGTCTGTTTCTATTTTTGCAGAAGATGAGGCACTGATTGTAGAGGTAACTAGATCTTTATTATTTGAGTTCAGTTAAAAGTAATTTTGCATTTAAAGTTAGTGAAATGTGTTCATTTTTATTTCTAAAACAAAAATGTCAGTGTGGCTCACAATTGTAACGCAGTGCTGAATTCAATCTTGCAGCCATAACATCTCAGATGCTAGGTAGCAACACCAATATTGTTCATCTTCATTTTAAATCTATAACCTAGAGATAAAATAATGTACATTCAAATTTGCAGTCATCCAAACTTTAAACAGCAGAGGAAAAATACTGCACATCCAAAAAGTTACTTTCATCCCTCAAAATCATTTTTTTTGTTGAAAACTTCTGCCGAGGTGATCCTGCTCCTGTTTCACATGCAGAGAGAGAGAGAGAATCCTACTGAGCACGTGCAGAGTGTCATCCTTATTACATATTTCATTTTATATATACGTACGGTTAATCTTTTATCTACAACATGCAATTATCCTGTGCAATTATTCTTTTTACACAAAAGTATTATTCATATATTTTTTCTCTCCTGTTTTAATGCTACATGTATTTTACAACATCTGTACAATTATCCTGTACAATTATCCACACATATCATTAGTTTGTTGTAGTTGTAAGTGCACATCGTGTATATGGTTTGCATGTATAGTTTCTTAATTCATATAAGATATATGAATTATATTTTTACTTTTATACTATTTTTTATTTTATTTGTGTTCTATTTGATCAGTCACTCCCTTTTCTAATTAATTGCCCTGGTGTGGGATCAATAAAGATCTTATTCTATCTTATCTCATCACTCTGCCTTGTTTCTGATTGGAGGAACTGAGTGTGAATTGGCCCCTGTTACAATTGCCCCCAGTCCCCCCTACTTTCTGTACTGTACACAGAATCCTGTGTGATTCAAAGTTACATTAGAACCAGTTAATATTAAGTTCTTCCCACTGAACAAACACAAAATATAGTACATACAAAAAACTAAACAACAACAACAACGTCATATTAAGCAAATATTTGAGAGTAACCCTAATTGAAATAACTCTTAAACTTAGTAGTTCTTTTTTATGATGAAAAAAAAAAAACTTCAAGTGTTCTCGGAGAACACACACATGCCATACAAGGGAACATACTATAGACACTATGACCTTGTTAGTCCCCTGTTAGCACCCTCCCACCCCCCCAACCATGCACATTGTCTGTGTGAACACGCTCACATTCTCTAACTACTCTTCAACAAGGAAGCAGAGAGCCGGTTGCCATGGTAACTGCCGTGTCAGCTAACCTACTTTTGCATGAACGAAGGACATTGGTGGATGGGAGAGAGGTGTATGGTACGTATAGGTACACGGAGCAGATCTATACGTGCACACATACACACACACACACACACACACACACACACACACACACACTACATATTCATTATATTTGATTATCTCAGGCAAACAAGATTG